>JASGCC010000398.1:0-134544 GCA_030067915.1 Hydractinia echinata | reverse complement strand
CTCTTGCATAATGAGACTAAACTCATAGTCACTAATCACCTCATTTTCTACCGCTTTTGAAAGCAAGTCAATAATGGAGTTCAGCTTTGATTCGCGAGTAGTCTTATATTCTCGTGTTTCTTTGATTTGACACCCAGCCTTTTTCTGGCGTTCCTCAGACCGGCTTGCCCTATTCCTACAGCTATTGTGATGCCTCCTATAGCGATACCGAGTGGGACACCAAGGCCCGAGGCTAATGCCCCAATTCCAACCCCGATGTAATAATACTAATGCTCAGCAATCCAAGATCGCAGAATCGGACCCAGGTCCCGTGCATCTTAAACTTCTTTGAGAGTCTGTCCCGTTCCTTAATTTCACTTCTTAGGTACTGTTTAATCTCCCCAATCTTGTCAAGTCTATAATTTTGGCTTTCGTGAATAGTATCATCCCGCAGGCGCAATTGGTAATTTCGGATACAGCTCGGTTATATTAGCCACTTATTCTATCAGTAGATGCATGGTTATTCCAGTGAACGAAACGTTTTTCTCGTGGTGAAATTAGTCCGTCAACAAAACTCGAGGCTATCTGTGGACCCCTTTAAAGGCATGTAAATTGGCGTATCAAAACTCCAGGTCAGCATATCCCCCCAAGCGTTTAGCTCCTTGGTGGGAAGCAAGGCGAGAATTTTAGACTTTTTCCCATCAAGTAGGGCATCACATTCATCCAACTGGGGGCAAACAAGGCGTAGCCTAATATAAACGTCGGTATTGTAGTATGCATCATAGTCGCCCTCCAGATATAATTTTTCAGCAGGATCATACGGTAGGCCCAAGAGCTCTTGCAGCTGTCGATGAATTACCACCGTATACCCGACACTGACACGGAGCCTACAGAGTCCATTTTTCAGGACAAAGAGCTTAATCTTGTCCCCTGCCTGACTATTGACGATAGCCGCCAAATCCTCGATCCTATACAGGCCGTTCCTGATCTCAATTCTAGTCTCTCTCTGATCAGGCCCTGTCCTACGAATGACAAATTCATTGTCACTATAAAGGTTAAGCCATACGGGCCGAATACTTATCGATTTCAGGGCAATTCTCGTATCCTGTCCTAGGAAATCCTCGAACATCGTGGGTTTTGCAATATCAGTGATGTAGAGTTGCTTCATTCCTTTGTTCTAACAACAAAGGGATGAACATGTATTCATATAACCCCAACGCAAGGTACAAGTCCAACAGGGGAGAATGGCCCCTTTATTAACAAACCTGGAGCACCAGGACTTATATGTGTCTATAGAATCACATATTTCCGTGGTATTCCCCGAGTTTACCAAATATCCCATTAAAATTCCAACAACATATCCAAGAAAATATAGGGCATGATATAACATCATTTCAGAAGGTGCTCCAATATGCCCGAACACCGGTGAATTTTGCCGTCATGCCCAGCGTGTACATGCTGCCTTCTAATATGAACCTGCGTATCGGTAAAATTGAGGGGTATGACAACAACATTTTGATCGCACCCGCCAATGTAAATATTGGAGTCGAGGTTGATGTTAATAGTGTGAAGCCTACGGAGCGGGGCATCAAGCATGCGGCAGCTAGCAAAGCACCCCCTAGACATACCATACCTCCCAAACATACTATACCTCATAGACATACCATACCCCCAGACATACTACACCTCCTAGGCATACTATACCTCCCAAACAAGCTATGCCTCCCAAGCATGCTATACCACCTAGGCATGCTATACCTGAACACATAGAATCCCCACAACAACATGAGGATACCAAAGCAGCATTGATCACGGCGGCGTAGGGCTAATCATTGCCTACATCTGGATGAAAAAATGGGTCATATTAGGCCTTTTTCGTCTTACCAACATAGATAACAACAAACCCAACGGCAGCCGCGATTGCCATGTACAAATGTTTGGCTGCATATTCGACAATGGTTGCCGCTACCCTGAGAAAGAATGAGATTACGGTACCAATAATCCCGGGTAATGCAGTACCTGCCTTGGCTGCTATGTATTTGAGGAATTTCCCTAATCTTTCCAGCTGCTTCTCTACAAACCCCTTTCCTGCGGCACTTCCTCCTGCAGCACCTGCTGCGGCACCCCCTCCTGTAACGGCGAGTAAAATGGTGGAAATCAGTAGACCAACAGCCGACACGATACTCGCTATGGTCAGGCCCTGCTCCTTGAACAAAATTTTAAGCTTTTCAAGCAGGGACATGTCATCTCCAGCGATTTTCATTAACGTTTCCTTAATAACCTTCAACTGGCTGTATATGTCAGAGGAAAGTAAACTATGGGCATTTTGCGCGGCCTCTTTTTTATCGTTCAATTTTTAATTTTTTCCTCCAGCTCCTTGATTTCCCTCCCAAGGTTAGCCCTTTGTCCTTCGGTTGCCCCGGCTTTCTGCTTCTCGAGTTCTTTCACCTTGCCCTCCGCCTTGCCAATCTCGCTATCATATAAGATCATCTTGCTTTTCAAGTTTTTCAAGTTACCCCTTAGGGTTTGAATCTCAAGATTTAATCCCCTCCTCTCGCGCTCGGTGAATACTTCGTCGTCGCCACCAAATGAAGTTTCTTGGATAAGGCTCTCCGTGGCATCTACAAATTCCTCTATCGATTCCATCGAAATGATATCATCAGCCCTGGCCTTCCTCACGATGTCATCAACCTCTTGCCCAAGTGCCTGGGCTGCTGCCTACCTTTGTTGGGTGCAGTGACATAGTCTGGGAAACCCATACCCCGCACAAGATCTACCTTCAATTTCTTGATCATCTCCCCGACAGCTCGCAATCCACCCCTCTCTTTTGTAATTAATCCTGTAATGTCTATATTATTGCAAAAAAGACGTTTCCCCTCCAGCCTAAACTCATCGTAAGGTGTCGCAATAGGATTCCCCAGCTTCTCGCTAAGAAGTTCGTAGAGGTCGTCGACCTTTGATTTTAGTATTTTTTGCCTCTGCTCCGAAAGGCTAGCCCCTGGAGCACCCTGTTGTTCTCCTGACGTTGAAGGCCCTGGCGTTGATGGAGTATCATCAGGTTTATCATCTTTCCCACCATCATCCTTAAAAATATCGTGTTTATATCCTGTGTTCGTTGGCATTTTATTTTAAAATCTCCCCCATAATAAATGAGTTTCGGAACTACATTGGATCCATATGCAGAGGTTAAAACAATGCTAGCTATCAAAATGAGAAGGCAGCGCGTCAAGGTAAGCCACGTACCTTCCACGATTAACCAGAATGAGGACCTTTATGTTGACGTGCCAAACCTGGGACAGAATGATGTCATATTCCCGGGTAGCATCAGGCTACTGTTTAGCCTGGAACTTACAGGGACAAACACGAAACGCACCCTTGTCAGCAAACATAGGGAAACGTCTAGTGCGAGACCTACGTATCACTCTACACTGCAACGAGGTACAGAATATCAGCGACTACAACACGCTCGCGGTCTACAGAGACTTGTGGCTACCTAAGTTTGATCGTGACAATAACCTGATTTTAGAGGGGATCAACCCCAACGACGGTACCATCAGGGCTCTGCAGGTAAAAGCTAGCGATCACGTGGGTACCGACGAGAAGAAGGCAATTGTTGAGGCGTATGGTAACACCTTTTCCGTCCCACTTGGCAAGATGTTCGAGCTAACGAGACACTTGCCGTTTTACCAACCAGGTTTATATGACCGCCTCCAGTTCGTGATTCACTTCGCGCCGTACTCAAGTGTGATTAAGGACACCGGGACAGCAGCATCGGG
The DNA here is from genome assembly GCA_030067915.1 of Hydractinia echinata. Classification (NCBI taxonomy): domain Eukaryota; kingdom Metazoa; phylum Cnidaria; class Hydrozoa; order Anthoathecata; family Hydractiniidae; genus Hydractinia; species Hydractinia echinata. The sequence continues at coordinate 130,789 of JASGCC010000398.1, read as the reverse complement.
GTCCACTGCGGCCAAGGCAGCGGATGCCACCTATAAGATAACAAACATTTCTCTAGAGTTTGACAAGGTCAACCATGAGGGCCTTGCGAGTGCTATGATGTCCCGTTACGCAGGATTATCACTACCCTATGAACGGATACTTCGAAGTAAGGTGGTGACCCTTAAAAAAGCGGATACCAGCCACAAACTTCAAGTCGATACACCGCCCAAGAGTGTTAAGGGCGTCCTGTTGTTGTTTGTGGACCCTGCAACAGTGAAGGCCTACTCTGGTAAAAACGAGGTGTTCTACAACCCTAAGATTGAGAAAGTATCGATCACTGTGGAGGGCGAACCCAACGAGCTCTACTCGCACGCCATGCTCGGCAAGAATCAATTTGAGGGGGCTGTAAATCTCTTCGGTAGTCACGATTCCAAGGTGACGATTGGGCAATTCTTCAATGAGCGCTACGCCCTGTTTATCGACTTTCGATCAAGCCCGGACCACAGTCTTCACGGTTCCGGGAGGCCCATCCAAAGGTTGTCAGATGGCATCATGTTGCACATGACCAAGAAAGCCGACGTAACTGGGGACATCCGCTGCTATGTGTACCTGCTTCAAGATGCCCAGCTAAATATCGTAGATGGTAGGTTTCACAGCGTTGAGTATTAGTGACCACAATTTGTATTTGTCCCAGAGGCAAATACAAATCAATATGGAAAACAAGAGCTGCTCAAATTGTAAAAAAGTGTTAACCCTAGATTGCATAGTTTGCCTGGATAAAAAGAAACGGCGGCGTGTCAAAAACAAGTGCCCCCATGGTAGGCGGAGGGATCAGTGTAAAGAATGCAAGGGCAGTCAGATTTGCAAGCATGAAAAGATGAGGGCCTATTGCAAAGAGTGTAAGGGCAGTCAGATTTGCGAGCATGAGAGACAGAGGGCCTTATGCATAGACTGTAAGGGCAGTCAGATTTGCAAACATCTAAGGGTGAGGTCTCAATGTAAGGAATAGAAGAGGAGTCAGGTTTGCAAGCATGAAAAAAGAAGAGCCCAGTAAAGAGTGTAAACGAAGTCAAATATGCCCCCATGAGAAATTAAAGTATCGCTGCAAAGACTGTAAGGGCAGTCAGGTTTGCCCCCATGAAAAAAGGAGATCCCAGTGTAAAGAATGCAAGGGGGCAAGCACATCTCAGGGGAATTCCCTAATGATACAAAATATCATTAAATATTCAACGCATGCGCAATAAAGATGTGTTAGTATTGAGCAGACATGAAATCGTCTGACAAAATAAAAAATTATATCAATAAATGGAGAAGCTTACAATGAACCAGCTGAGTGAGATAGCAAAAGATCGTGGAATCGCCGGAATCAATAGATTAGGCAAAAATAAGCTGGCCGCCAAAATTGAGGATGATATTCAGGCTCAAGATAGGTGGATTAAAATGGTTGAGGATGATCCCTACCAGCTAAGGTACATACAGAATCGGTTCATTACACAAGACATGTGTAATAAGGCCGTTGAGGAGGATCCCTGGCTGCTCATGTATGTACCTGATCATTTCAAGACGCAGGACATGTGCAATAGGGCTTTTGAAAAGTATCCACGCATGTTCAATTTTGTGCCAAATCGGTTCAAGACGCAAGACATGTGGAACAAGGACGTTGAGGAGGATCCCCACATGCTAAAGCATGTGCCATCAAAATTCATGACGCAAGGCATGTGCAATAGGGCGATTGAGGATAATCCCTATACGCTCGAATATGTCCCGGATCGGTTCAAGACGCAGGACATGTGTAACAATGTCTTCAATATGTTTCCATGTTCTTTATCATTCCTATATATACCGGATCGTTTTAGAACACAGGATATGTGCAACTGGGCAGTTGAGGATAATCCCTGCATGCTAAGTTATGTGTCGGACCGGTTCAAGACGCAAGACATGTGTAACAAGGCTGTTGAAAAGCATCCCGACATGATTGAGAATGTACCGGACTGGTTTGTCACCCGGGACATGCTTGGTAACATGAACACTAGACCCGAGCTACTCTTTGCCTATCACCAGAGGAAAGCCGAAAAGGCCAGAATTAAGGAGGAGCTGGCCCCATTAGCCTGGCATCCAGATAGGGTTATCGATTGGTGCTTTTCAGAGGATGAGAAGGCAGACCTTGAAAAATTATGGGCTTAATGTCAGGGTTATCTTACAGCAAAAGCTGTAAGATAATAAATGTGCGTTAACTGCCAACTTGCTCTGTAATATTCGGACCCTGTTGGAATGATATATAAAATGGTACTCTGTTACTGGTGCTCTGTAGAACTGTGCGATAACATAGGCGTCAGGTGCCCCATGAGATACAATCCACCGCAGGTTAGTACAAAACATAAGACGGAATCTGGATTTTTTCATGTGATGGAAAACATGGCTGCTCACATGGGTGAATATGACGACAACGACGACGGGTATGTGTACGAGGGCTGCTTTTGTAGTAATGCGTGCTGCCTGGCTTATGTGGAAGAGCGAAAGGTGTATGATAGTGCGTACGAAATGTCGCTCTGGCTGTTGAAAAGGCGTTATAAAGGAAGGCCTGCCCCAGACTGGAGACGCTTCGTCAGATTTTGGGGCGGCTTGACGCAAGAGGAATTTTTGGGGTTGGTTTGAAACGTTATCATACAGCATAGCTGTAAGATAGTATAATAAATGAATTGTCAAGTAAAATTCGATATTTTTGGAAATGCAGTATTCATGACATTCATGGCTGGTATCGGTCTCTCTCTACCACTAATGGCCCTGGCTTTGGTACAAGAATCAGAGAAGGAGAAGGAGAATGGACGGAGGATTAAATATCTGGAGGATCGTATTGATGACTTGGAAATAAATGGATGAACAACAATGTAATGACTGTGAACGTATGCTGGATGCATATGATAAGTGTAGATGTGGGCGAAGGTTTGAGGTAGGCGGTAAGATTTTATGCTGGTACTGCTACCAGGAGCACATTACCTACAACGGGGGTGGTTGCGTATGTACGATGACATCACGCAATCCTCTGGGGTCCTTCGAATTACAATAAACCAAGATGATACAATTTGAAAATGAAATTGTTAATCACGAACTATTCTATTCACATGCCGTAACATTTACCGATATAAATGATATCAACGTGGAATGCCTAACTGTCTCAGATCCATACCATCTAATGGTGGTAAAGATAGGCGTTATGTCATAGGATATCATACACGGGACCTCGTGGTGGCCCTAATGTGAAAACCCATCAAAAATCTGGTCACCGAACGGTGTCACCCGGTGCAACGCTAATGCCGTACCGGCAATCGTTCTCGATCTAGACGAGCATCCAGAATGGATTGTGAAGTACCCGTCAGATCTGGTCCAAGATAGAGGAGCTAATTTCCCAGAATTAACGACAGCCCCGGTCAAAAAGGATCGTTATATAAACGCTAAAATTAGGTCTTACAAGGACGTCATAACAACAAAATTCAATGATATGCCAGTGCCATACAACCTACCATGTCAGGTCACAGCAATCCTCTCAATATCATCGATATATATGCAGGGAAACAATTATCATCCACAGATATATGTAACTGAATGCAAATATCGACAACAATCTGAAAATGAGTCCCTATTAGGTGAGGATGATTAGAAAAACCATATATTTTTTAGGCCATATAATGCCTATAAAATATAAAAATTTAGGCTTATACTCAGGTGGAGATTCTAGGTAGTGCTTACATACTGTAACAGACCTGACGTTTTTTAAAAATCTCATCATGTGCCTCCTGCTTCCCCTTCGCAACCAGCTAAGCCCCGCTCCTCTTCATTGAGGGCATTACAATACGGTTAAAACGTTGCCGCATCTGTTCCTTTATCAACATATACCTTGCTTCTCCTTCACGATCCATATTAACTCATATTTATCAATCACCCCATTTTTCTACTGCTTTTGAAATCAGTTCAATAATAGAGTTAAGCTTGGATTCCGCCAAAAGCCTTATATTCTCATGCTTCTTGGACTTGACGCCCATTTTTTTCCCAGGCAGTCCTAAGACCTGCCTGTCCTACCCCAACAGCCACGGTTAGGCCACCCATTGCCACTGCTAATGGTACGCCCATTCCGGATAACAGGGTACCAATACTGATCCCGGACGTGATCACGCTTATACCCAACAGGGCATGGTCACAGTATCGGATCAAGGTCCCATGCATTTTAAAATTCTTTGCTAATTTATCACGCTCCTTGATTTCAGATCGCAGATATTTCTCAATTTCACCAATCTCATCAAGTCCTATACTTCTGGCTTTCCTCCGGCATATCCGCGCCTTGTGCAGGTGCACTCGGCAAACTAGGGTATAGTTTGCTGATATCGCTCATCTTTATTCTATCAATAGTTGCATCCTGAGGCCGGTGAACGAAACGTTTTTGTCATGATGATGTTCATCTGTTAGCATGAATTCTAGGCGATCCGTAGAGCTTTTAGGGGTAGGTATGTTGGGGTATCAAAAGTCCAGGTCAGCATATCCCCCAGGCGGTTAGCTCTTTGTGGGAGTAGGGCCAGAATTTTGGACTTTTTGCCATCAAGGAAGCAATCGTCCTCATCCAACTGGGACAAACGAGTCTCAGCCTATGGTAAATGTCGGTCATATAATGAACTTATCATGGTCGCCCTTCATATAATACATCTTACTAGGGTAGTAGGGTAGGCCTAGGAGCTCTTGCAGCTGTCGATGAATAACCACCGTGTACCCGTCACTGACACGGCGGCCTACAGAGTCCATTTTTAGGACAAAACGTTTTATCCTGTCCCGTGCCTGGCTATTGACGATAGCTGCCAGATCCTCGATCCTGTATAGGCCGTTCATAATCTCAATCCTAATTTCTCTCTGATCAGGCCCCATCTTACGTATGACAAATTCATTATCACTGTAAAGGTTCAACCATACAGGCCTGATGCTTACGATTTTAGGGCAATCCTCGAGTCCTGCCCCAGGTAGTCTTCAAAAATGGTAGGCTTGTATATATCAGTGATATACAGTTGTTTCATCTTTGTTTTAAAACAAAGATGAATATCTATTCATATAATCCCAAGACAAAAGTACCAATCCAACAGGGGTGAATGGCACTTGGAGTAACCAACTTGGAGCATCAGGACCTGTACGTGTCTACAGAATCACACATTTCTGTATCATTTCCCGAGTTTACCAAATACCCCATCAAATTACAACAACCTACCTGAATGACCCTGTCATCCAGGGGCTGGACAAAAGGAAGCCTTCGACTACTGGAATATTCAGGTGAAATTTGCAACCCATTGCGCAAGCACGGCTTGGGTATATCCCGCTAAGCACCTAACAGGCTCCGTACCACTTGTCAACTCCATCTTTAAAATTCCATGTATATTAACCACATGCGTCGTATTCTGGCAAAGAATGAAAAGTACCGCATGTCTTTTAATGACGGTTTTTCCCGGTACTCAAACCCTACTCCACATCTGGGTATGCACAAATATGCCGTGAATACGGCGCGGATCCCAATGGCCTGTACAAGACCAAGTCGGTAAGTGGCATCACTCACCAATGGTAGATGGTGGCCACAAGTTGAGTGTGATTGGGCCAAATTCATCATCCCTACAAGTCAGGTCTGACATCGAAAGGTCTCACTAAGCTAAGCGAGAGTATAAGAAGTTTACGTGGTCTTGTTACTAGGATCGCAGGCAGGGGCAAAGGCATCCTTACTCGGCTCAGGTGCGGTTAACTATACGGCAAGGCAGATTTTGATGCAAAAGTTTGAGGGCCATGGCACAGCGTCAGGAAAATGTAGGGCCATGATATAAACCGGGTTCCAAAAAGTTACTCCAGTATGCCAGGACGCCAGTGAATTTCGCCGTCATGCCCAGCGTATACATGCTGCCATCCGACATGAACTTGCGGATAGGTAATATTGTGGGGTATAACAACAACATCCTAATAGCACCCGCAAATACCAATATTGGTACCCAGGTTGATGCAAATAACAAACCTATTGCCAGGGGGTGCGGCTGCCGCACCCCTCAAGCATTAGTATCAAAATACCTATACATACCACACCTAGTCATACTATACCTCATATACCTCCTAAGCGTGCCACACCACTTGGGCATACCGAGCATACCATCAGACATGGGGTGGTAGATATCAAACTTCCAAAGCAAGAAATTGTAGGACAGAAGGGTGGGGGTGCCACCCCCATACGTTTTAGGGGGTCAAATCAGCATGAGGATACCAAGGCCGCATTAATCACGACAGGGGTGGGGATTATTATTGCCTACAATTTGGCTGAAAAAATAACTAGGCCCCCCTAACATAGAGCACAACAAACCCAGCAGCAGCCGCGATGGCCATGTATAGATGTTTTTGCCACATATTCCACAACTGTTGATACTACCCTTAGAAGGAATGAGACTATTGTACCCATTATCCCCGGCAATGCAGCACCTGCCTTACCCGCAAGATATTTGAGGAACTTTCCCAATCTTTCCAGCTGCTTCTCCACAAACCCCTTTCCTGCACCACCTGCAGCACTTCCTCCTGCAGCACCCGCCGCGGCACCCCCTCCCGTAGCCCGCAAGCACGATGGTGCTTATTAATAGACCAATGGCGGAGACTATACTGGCTATAGTGATCCCTTGCTCCCTGAAGAGTATTTTTAGCTTCTCCATCAGAAACTTGTCATCTCCAGCAATTTTCATCAACGTTTCCTTGATAGTCCCCAGCTGGCTGTAAATTTCCGTTGAAAGTAATCCATGGGCACTCTGCGTAGGCTTTTTTTTATCATTCAATTCTTCGATCTTATCCTTAAGATTTCCTATTTCTATATCAATTTTACCCTTTTGCTCCTCAGTTGCCACGGCCAATCTCGCTATCAAACGAAATGATCTTACTTGCCAGGCTTTTCAGGTTACCTCTTATAGTTTGAAGTTCGAGGTTAAGCCCCCTTCTTTCACGTTCAGTGATACCTCCTTCTTCGTCGGACCATCAAATGAAGTATCTTCTAAAAATCTCTCCGTGGCATCCACAAATTCATCCATCAATTCTATAGACTCCATGGAAATGGCATCACCCCTGCCCTTCACCTCAATGTCATCAATCTTTTGTCCAAGTCCCTGGGCCGCTGCCCTACCCCTGTTGGGCGTAGTGACAAAGTCCGAGAAGCCCATACCCTAAAATCATCGTAGGGTATCATAATAAGCTTGCCCATCAGCCTCGTATCCTTACTTAAATGAGCGTAGAGGCTATTCACTTTTGATTTTACTATTTCCTTCCTCTGCTCCTCAAGCATAGACCCCGGAGCTCCCTGTTGTTCTCCTTGGGGTTGAAGGGCCCGGCGTTGATGGAAGTTTTGGCGTTGATGGAAGTTTTGACCTAGTATCGGGCCTATCATCTTTCCCGCCCCCTCATCCGGAAGATCGTGATCAAATACTGGAATATTTGGCATTTTATTAGAAGATTTTCCCTCTATAAATAAACGTGAGTGCATTTGGAACTACATTGGACCCCTACGCAGAAACGAAGCAAGCTCTTTGTCATTAAGGGAAACGGCAGCGCGTCAAGGTGAGTCATATACCTTCTACAATCAACCAGAATGAGGACTTGTACGTGGATATTCCCAACCTAGGACAGAATGATGTCATATTTCCGGGCAGCATCAAGCTACTGTTTGACCTGGTGCTGACGGGGACTAATTAAAGCGTACCCTAGTCAGCAACATAGGCAAAAGCCTGGTGCGAAATCGACGCATCACCCTTAATGGCAATGAGGTACAAAATATATCTGATTACAATATCCTGGCATTGTACCGGGACCTGTAGCTCCCTAAGTTTGATAGGGAAAACAATCTCATCCTAGTGGGAATCAACCCCAACGATGGGACGATCAGAGCCCTGCAGGTAAAGGCTACCGAGTACGTTGGGACAAACGAGGAGAAAGCCATAGCTTCGGCGTATAGTAATACATTTGCCATTCCCCTTGGTAAGATGTTTGGATTGACGAGAGACCTGCCGTTTTATCAGGCAGGGCTCCATGACAGATTGCAGTTTGTACTAAATTTCGCATCGTACAGCAACGTGATCAAAGATGTAGGTACGGCAGCCGTGGGAAGCACGGCTGCAAAGCCTGCCGACGCCGCATCTAAAATCACCAATATTTCCCTAGACTTTGACAAAGTCAACCATGAGGGTCTCGCGAGTGCCATGATGTCGCGGTATAGTAGTCTCGCGTTACCCTATGAACGGATACTTCGAAGTAAGGTTGTAACTATGAAAAAATCGGATACCAGCTACAACCTCCAAATCGATACGCCCGCAAAGAGCCTCAAGGGTGTCTTGCTACTCTTTATAGACCCCGGGAAAGTGAAGGCTTACGCTGGTGTCAATGAGGTATTTTATAATCCCAAAAATTGAAAAGATATCCATCACGGTGGAAGGCGAACATAACGAACTGTATTCGCATGCGATGCTCGGCAAGGATATTTTTTGGGGGTTGCGAACCTTTTCGGGCGCCACGACTCGGAAGTAAACGATTGGGCAATTTTTTAAAGAACGGTATGCGTTATTCATCGATTTCAGAGCATCTCCCGATCATACCCTACATGGTTCCGGAAGACCCCTACAGCGGCTTAGTGACGGGATAACGTTGCACATGACTAAAAAGGCCGACGGAACCGGGGATTTCAGATGTTATGTGTACTTGCTGATGGAATGCTCAGTTTAAACATTCTGGGTGGGTAGGTTTCATTCCGTGGAGTACTAATAAAAGTATGGCGACAATAGCTGTATTAGTGGCCGGGGCGGCCATAAACGCCCTTGCATTTTCGGGGACTAATTATCTCTTTTCAAAGCTTTCGGGACATGGTGAGGCCGAGAGGAAGAGGCATGATGAAGCCGTCGAAAAATTGAATGATGCGCAGGCGGAGTGGATACGTAAAAGCAGGCCAAACTGGACTGGTTTTCCAAGCAACGTGAGATGCAAATTAAAGCCGGTAAAAGTCTTCGCGAGTTGGATGACAACATGTATCAGTATTACATTGCCTCTGAAAAGAGTGCCCCGCAATTGTCCGACTATTACACCCCTTCAAAACCCCAACAGGATGGGGAAGTCATACTCGTCCTTGGCTCGTTATCTCTGCTAGGCTTCGTGGCTTACAAGTATCTGTAAAAAAACGTTTTTTGACATGTATATAATAAACATGTCAAAAAGCATCGCATAATATTACCGAGGAGGAGGCTGAAAAACTAAGCCAAATTTACTATACCCCGGAGCATCTCTGGGTTGGACGCAAGGCTATCAAATTGCTCGCGAAGGAGTCTGGTCTATCCAAAAAGTTAGTCACTCACTGGCTGTCTCGTCACTATTTGGCTGAGACACATCAAAGGCCCAAAACGTATAGACTACCCCCATTTTATTGTTACGAGGCCCAACGAGATGCACCAGTTCGATCTGCTGTACATGCCACATGACAAGCTGTATGGAAACACCTATAAATACATCCTGACGGGCATTGACGTGGCCTCGAGATATAAGGTAGCCAGACCCTACGTACCAAAAAGCCGGCGAGGTTGCAGGGATGATCAAAGATATCTACAAAGCAGGGCCCCTACACTACCCAAAAACCTTTCAATGTGACAATGGTAAGCGAGTTCAAATCTGATGTAACCAAGCTGCTGGAGGACAAGGGGGTTGAAATCAAGAGGGCCACCACTAAATACCATCATACGTTTACAGCCTTTTTAGAGACGTACAATAAGGTCCTCGCTGAAAGGCTATTCAAACCTCAGGATGCACAGGATTTAGTTCCGGGAGCCTAGTAGCATATGGGTCAAACATCTGTACACTATCGTCAAAATCTCAATAATACTAAAACCCACCATGATCGGCCTAAAACCCAAGAATACGATTAAGCTCGAGGAGATATCGCTCGCGAAAGGCGAGGAATATCCCGAGGAAAAGCCTCTACCTGAGGATGGGCTGTACTTGTGCCTCCTATAATCCGGGGAAGAACACGTTGATCAAAAGAGAGGCGCAACTGACGCCGTTTGGGAACAAACATACCTACAGGTTGGATCGTATTGTGGCGGGTAGTCGCCTTTTGTACTATTTGAAGGACGGTCCTGATCGTAGCTTCGTGTCAGAGGAATTGGATGCTTATTCCAGAGAATGTTCAGGTACCTCCGGAACATGTGAAGGATTGGTAAAGAGTAATTTCAGGAGTACTTGCAAAGGTTCATCCTCCAACTCTTTACTCGGATCCCTATATACATAAAGGGGGGCAGGGTATAGAATGGGTACCCATAAACTATACCTTTAATGACATCAGGCTCAATATCCAAATCAATATTCAATCAAGCGTCTATCTGGTATAGGGAAAATTAAGGATATTGCTTATTGTTTCTATATCGGCCAAATCCGACAACCTCAATGCCTTATCTTTGATAACCTCGTAACAGAGTGCCTCATACTTGTTCTTTTGAACCGAAACGATATAAAGTCCCAGGGCTTGAATATCATCCTCTAAATCCTCATCGATCTCGCTTCTTGCAAATGTACCCCACGCTTTCCTGTCTGACGCTAACCTGTGCAAAGGTCGTCATCGGTAGGGTATTCAAAACCTTCATAATATTTCCCATTTCGATACCTGAAATTTTCCAGGCAGGTAGAGCAATAACCTGTCACTGATCCTGCTTTTATGCAACATCGTAGTACGGGTATGCCGATATCGTAATCCTTTTGCATTTTTTGTACATAGGCTTCCATCTTTTTTTGATATTTCACTACCTTTAACATACAGTCGAAAGGGTAAAAAAAATGATAATTTTAATACCCACAAAAGGGTATTAAAATTGTGTTTGGTTGGGTGTACCCACCGGTGGGTACACCCTCAGGACCTGTTATGGCGACACTCATTCAGCGAGCTCCAGAAGACGTTCATGCGTGTAGTGTTCGGCCTAGCCTGAAATGTCTCACACCGCTCAGGGTTTACCTCGATACACCCACGTTCTCAAAAGCCCAATTGTAGTGGACGATAGCATTTGGGGTCTCCGCCAATACCACAATCTCGCCCTTGGGGTAATGAACAAGCTTATTTCTAATTTTTTGTGCTACATATCCCTGTTGACCACAGATGGCTAGGTATTGAAAGGGATCACCGTTGTTCTTCTGGATAATCACTATACTATTATCTTTACCGGGATCTTCAAGGTGGGACAACGGCACGTTGCTATAGCTCCTCAATCTCATCACCCAGCACCATAAGCTGACTATCCCTATCCTCAATTTGATCATTGAGAAAGGCCAGGACCCCATCCCTGTCCTCCAGGGCTTGACGCTGCTCCTTGAGTTCATCCTGTAATTTTGGACACCTGCCCGGGCTAACCATTTGATGACCCTACAACCTTAGGCTTTTTTGACCTACGCACAATTTCCAAGGCGCCCTCGAGCGTGACAAAGACGTCATGACCATTTTTTCGCCCTAAGAAGGTGGCCCCGGCTGAGATGCCCCTTGGACCCTACTATTTCGGACCTGGTAGATAGGAATGATGACGATATTGTCATATTTTTAACCTTTTCGATACCAAGGAAACGTCCCAAATCGGCGCGTTTAAACATAGGTTGATCCCGGCTATTGGATAGGGTCTCAATTGCTCCTGCGTTGAACATAACTTGCGACATCTTTCTATATAACTAATGCTTACCCAGATGATTTCACTGTGGTCATAAATGATAATTTTACTACCCCTTTGTGGGTAGTAAAATTAGTCCCGCTTACAATATCGAACATACCTTCGAATAGCTCCCGCGTATCATCGTCGGGCAATGTGAAATGGTTAAGATAATAATTATCGGTACCAAGACAATCGTTGAATATATTAGAAAGATGTCTCTTACAACGGTTGATTATTTCCAAGGAAACAGTCAGATCATTTTATGTCGAGGATAAAGGTCAATGTAATCGTGGCCTCTTGAATGTGTGGAGAGCTTGTAGGATATACACGAAGGGCCGGGGTTCAGGCCATTCAGCGATATATTCCTGGCAAGTACAAATGCGATTAGGTGACGCTTTTGTAGACCTTCGGGAGGTACTCACCGGTGAGTACCTACATCCAGACATGGTTTTACTGACTGAACCCGGCTCTATTTTTTTCTGTTGAGATGTGGTCGGTCCGAAGCAGAATCATTGTTAGAGTGGGTTGTAGAGGAGGTGCTACCCAGGGAAATGCGAAGGCTTGCTGCAGCAATCGAGGACAGAGAGATGGCCTGGCATTCCTCAATGATGAAATTGAGGATAGAGATGAGCAGATTAGTTAGGAACTATGGCAGAGACATGTCCCACTTCGACCCCAATATGACACCGCGCTATGCGTAGCCGATAAAAACGATCCCCACGAACATGGAAAAAAGGGTATACATAGGCATTATATGACCCAATGCCAACGTAGGAAACTCGGCGCAAGAATAAATATATTAAAGGCAATGTACCCCGAGATAACCGTGAGAAACCTGAATGCGACGATCCCAAAGCCGTACATGCTTGGTGTCTATTCAGGGACGATTGTCTTGGTACCGATAATTATTATCTTAACCATTTCACATTGCCCGACGATGATACGCGGGAGCTATTCGAAGGTATGTTCGATATTGTAAGCGGGGACTAATTTTACTACCCACAAAGGGGTAGTAAAATTATCATTTATGACCACAGTGAAATCATCTGGGTAAGCATTAGTATATAGAAAGATGTCGCAAGTTATGTTCAACGCAGGAGCAATTGAGACCCTATCCAATAGCCGGGATCAACCTATGTTTAAACGCGCCGATTTGGGACGTTTCCTTGGTATCGAAAAGGTTAAAAATATGACAATATCGTCATCATTCCTATCTACCAGGTCCGAAATAGTAGGGTCCAAGGGGGCATCTCAGCCGGGCCACCTTCTTAGGGCGAAAAATGGTCATGACGTCTTTGTCACGCTCGAGGGCGCCTTGGAAATTGTGCGTAGGTCAAAAAAGCCTAAGGTTGTAGGGGTCATCAAATGGTTAGCCCGGGCAGGTGTCCAAAAATTACAGGATGAACTCAAGGAGCAGCGTCAAGCCCTGGAGGACAGGGATGGGGTCCTGGCCTTTCTCAATGATCAAATTGAGGATAGGGATAGTCAGCTTATGGTGCTGGGTGATGAGATTGAGGAGCTATAGCAACGTGCCGTGTCCCACCTTGAAGATCCCGGTAAAGATAATAGTATAGTGATTATCCAGAAGAACAACGGTGATCCCTTTCAATACCTAGCCATCTGTGGTCAACAGGGATATGTAGCACAAAAAATTAGAAAATAAGCTTGTTCATTACCCCAAGGGCGAGATTGTGGTATGGCGGAGACCCCAAATGCTATCGTCCACTACAATTGGCTTTGAGAACGTGGGTGTATCGAGGTAAACCCTGAGCGTGTGAGACATTTCAGGCTAGGCGAACACTACACGCATGAACGTCTTCTGGAGCTCGCTGAATGAGTGTCGCCATAACAGGTCCTGAGGGTGTACCCACCGGTGGGTACACCCAACCAAACACAATTTTAATACCCTTTTGTGGGTATTAAAATTATCATTTTTTTTACCCTTTCGACTGTATGTTAAAAGGTAGTGAAATATCAAAAAAGATGGAAGCCTATGTACAAAAATGCAAAAAGGATTACGATATCGGCATACCCGTACTACGATGTTGCATAAAGCAGGATCAGTGACAGGTTATTGCTCTACCTGCCTGGAAAATTTCAGGTATCGAAATGGGAAATATTATGAAGGTTTTGAATACCCTACCGATGACGACCTTTTGCACAGGTTAGCGTCAGACAGGAAAGCGTGGGGTACATTTGCAAGAAGCGAGATCGATGAGGATTTAGAGGATGATATTCAAGCCCTGGGACTTTATATCGTTTCGGTTCAAAAGAACAAGTATGAGGCACTCTGTTACGAGGTTATCAAAGATAAGGCATTGAGGTTGTCGGATTTGGCCGATATAGAAACAATAAGCAATATCCTTAATTTTCCTATACCAGATAGACGCTTGATTGATATTGATTTGGATATTGAGCCTGATGTCATTAAAGGTATAGTTTATGGGTACCCATTCTATACCCTGCCCCCCTTTATGTATATAAGGGATCCGAGTAAAGAGTTGGAGGATGAACCTTTGCAAGTACTCCTGAAATTACTCTTTACCAATCCTTCACATGTTCCGGAGGTACCTGAACATTCTCTGGAATAAGCATCAATTCCTCTGACACGAAGCTACGATCAGGACCGTCCTTCAAATAGTACAAAAGGCGACTACCCGCCACAATACGATCCAACCTGTAGGTATGTTTGTTCCAAACGGCGTCAGTTGCGCCTCTCTTTTGATCAACGTGTTCTTCCCCGGATTATAGGAGGCACAAGTACAGCCCATCCTCAGGTAGAGGCTTTTCCTCGGGATATTCCTCGCCTTTCGCGAGCGATATCTCCTCGAGCTTAATCGTATTCTTGGGTTTTAGGCCGATCATGGTGGTTTTAGTATTATTGAGATTTTGACGATAGTGTACAGATGTTTGACCCATATGCTACTAGGCTCCCCGGAAACTAAATCCTGTGCATCCTGAGGTTTGAATAGCCTTTCAGCGAGGACCTTATTGTAGCTCTCTACAAAGGCTGTAAACGTATGATGGTATTTAGTGGTGGCCCTCTTGATTTCAACCCCCTTGTCCTCCAGCAGCTTGGTTACATCAGATTTGAACTCGCTACCATTGTCACATTGAAAGGTTTTTTGGGTAGTGTAGGGGCCCTGCTTTGTAGATATCTTTGATCATCCCTGCAACCTCGCCGGCTTTTTTGGTACGTAGGGGTCTGGCTACCTTATATCTCGAGGCCACGTCAATGCCCGTCAGGATGTATTATAGGTGTTTCCATACAGCTTGTCATGTGGCATGTACAGCAGATCGAACTGGTGCATCTCGTTGGGCCTCGTAACAATAAAATGGGGGTAGTCTATACGTTTTGGGCCTTTGATGTGTCTCAGCCAAAGTAGTTGACGAGACAGCCAGTGAGTGACTAACTTTTTGGATAGACCAGACTCCTTTGATTTGATAGCCTTGCGTCCAACCCAGAGATGCTCCGGGGTATAGTAAATTTGGCTTAGTTTTTCAGCCTCCTCCTCGGTAATATTATGCGATGCTTTTGACATGTTTATTATATACATGTCAAAAACGTTTTTTACAGATACTTGTAAGCCACGAAGCCTAGCAGAGATAACGAGCCAAGGACGAGTATGACTTCCCCATCCTGTTGGGGTTTTGAAGGGGTGTAATAGTCGGACAATTGCGGGGCACTCTTTTCAGAGGCAATGTAATACTGATACATGTTGTCATCCAACTCGCGAAGACTTTTACCGGCTTTAATTTGCATCTCACGTTGCTTGGAAAACCAGTCCAGTTTGGCCTGCCTTTTACGTATCCACTCCGCCTGCGCATCATTCAATTTTTCGACGGCTTCATCATGCCTCTTCCTCTCGGCCTCACCATGTCCCGAAAGCTTTGAAAAGAGATAATTAGTCCCGAAAATGCAAGGGCGTTTATGGCCGCCCCGGCCACTAATACAGCTATTGTCGCCATACTTTTATTAGTACTCCACGGAATGAAACCTACCACCCAGAATGTTTAACTGAGCATCCATCAGCAAGTACACATAACATCTGAAATCCCCGGTTCCGTCGGCCTTTTTAGTCATGTGCAACGTTATCCCGTCACTAAGCCGCTGTAGGGGTCTTCCGGAACCATGTAGGGTATGATCGGGAGATGCTCTGAAATCGATGAATAACGCATACCGTTCTTTAAAAAATTGCCCAATCGTTACTTCCGAGTCGTGGCGCCCGAAAAGGTTCGCAACCCCCAAAAAATGATCCTTGCCGAGCATCGCATGCGAATACAGTTCGTTATGTTCGCCTTCCACCGTGATGGATATCTTTTCAATTTTTTGGATTATAAAATACCTCATTGACACCAGCGTAAGCCTTCACTTTCCCGGGGTCTATAAAGAGTAGCAAGACACCCTTGAGGCTCTTTGCGGGCGTATCGATTTGGAGGTTGTAGCTGGTATCCGATTTTTTTCATAGTTACAACCTTACTTCGAAGTATCCGTTCATAGGGTAACGCGAGACTACTATACCGCGACATCATGGCACTCGCGAGACCCTCATGGTTGACTTTGTCAAAGTCTAGGGAAATATTGGTGATTTTATATGCGGCGTCGGCAGGCTTTGCAGCCGTGCTTCCACGGCTGCCGTAACCTACATCTTTGATCACGTTGCTGTACGATGCGAAATTTAGTACAAACTGGCAATCTGTCATGGAGCCCTGCCTGATAAAACGGCAGGTCTCTCGTCAATCCAAACATCTTACCAAGGGGAATGGCAAATGTATTACTATACGCCGAAGCTATGGCTTCTCCTCGTTTGTCCCAACGTACTCGGTAGCCTTTACCTGCAGGGCTCTGATCGTCCCATCGATTGGGGTTGATTCCCACTAGGATGAGATTGTTTTCCCTATCAAACTTAGGGAGCTACAGGTCCCGGTACAATGCCAGGATATTGTAATCAGATATATTTTGTACCTCATTGCCATTAAGGGTGATGCGTCGATTTCGCACCAGGCTTTTGCCTATGTTGCTGACTAGGGTACGCTTTAAATTAGTCCCCGTCAGCACCAGGTCAAACAGTAGCTTGATGCTGCCCGGAAATATGACATCATTCTGTCCTAGGTTGGGAATATCCACGTACAAGTCCTCATTCTGGTTGATTGTAGAAGGTATATGACTCACCTTGACGCGCTGCCGTTTTCCCTTAATGACAAAGAGCTGCTTCGTTTCTGCGTAGGGGTCCAATGTAGTTCCAAATGCACTCACGTTTATTATAGAGGGAAAATCTTCTAATAAAATGCCAAATATTCCAGTATTTGATCACGATCTTCCGGATGAGGGGGGCGGGAAAAGATGATAGGCCCGATACTAGGTCAAAACTTCCATCAATGCCCTGATTGCCTACATACTTTTTCGATACAGACTACTAATAAACAGGATGTCTCATCTTGCACAAGTATTCAACGAATCCGCAGAAACCTATGAACATGTCGACAAACCCATCGACAAACGTCAGGCTTTGAAAGAGGCGCTACGTAAGGGTAAGGGCACCTTTTTCCCAAGAAATGCAATGAGGGCTTTGTTGAAAAGGCCCCCGAAGGGGCCATCGATAAGGTCCATACCGAGTATGTACAGCGGAAACTGCATGAAAAAGGGGAAAAGACGGCCAGGTCACTCTCTACCCACGTGATCAGCCTCTACGCAAATTTGATCGGAAATGTAGTGGATATTGACTCCGTTGACGAGCTACGTCGGGATATCGAGGAAGACCCCATCATCAAGGATTCCATGACAGACTTGGGGATCTTTGTATACTGCACCATTGGTAGGTGCTTAGCCCCACTGCTTGTAGCGGGCCATACGGCCCGGCATATGACCAAAAAAAAAAAGAGGAGGTGCAGGAGGAGGAGGATAAGGAGGAAGAGCCCTGGGGCATACATTTAAATGTCTTATAAGCCATAAGACTTATAAGAAATGAGCGAGGAGTCCTACTAACCAAGTCATAACCAAGAAGAAACATGTTCTGAAAATGACGTCGACAAATGTTCTTATTTCCGCTTAACTATTTCGCCGAGAGAAAATATGCGAATTTTAAAAAAAACTATTTTACATGATTTCGCTTGCATGAATGACGGGGCGCTGAAACTGCTTGTCTGTGCAGATATTCCGCCAACACACAGGTAAATCCTCTAGATTGCTCAAAAGCCACCTGAAAATACACTTGCAGTGGAATGTGCAGAGATGGTTGGGCATCAACGTATCATTTTGTGTCACTTACGTATTTAAATTTTTCATAAATTTCGGTCACTCATGTTTCTCATCTAGTGCCTAAATACGGGAAATTCGATGTTATCTGCACGCTCGTTCACATTATGTAATTGAAAAAAGGCGGGCAGGATGGCCGAGCGCTGTAAGGCGCTGGTTTAAGGCACCAGTCACTTCGGTGGCGCGAGTTCAATCTCGCTCCTGTCATCTTATCTTGCATGTCTGGAAATGTCGTCTTACAGAATATCTCGTTTACGCCTAAATACTTTGTCGCCAGAAAATCGGGGATTTTTCAAATATAATTAACAAGTCTTCCTCGCATTGGAGAAAAGTAGCGCTTGTTCCACTTGATTTTGCTTAAACATCCGTCTATTTTTAGAGACACCGATCTGAAGTGTTTAAGCGTCATGAGATTCGATTTACAGCTTGTTGAGAACGGTAGTACGGATGAAATGTCCTTACAGTCTCTACTTCAATATTAATCTGGAGAATCATATTTTATAACATTTTTAACCAAAGCAATAATTTACGGCGTTTTTAATATTCAAAGTTCACTTGTCAGCGGATGGTCTTAGGACTTCGGATCTTAGTATAATATGTTAGAGCAAAACATTTCTGCTAACGTCAGAAATAGCTACTTTTTGGTTTCCCTGTACTTTCTTGGCACGGCATTTTATATCTTAAAAAGCAGGCAGGATGGCCGAGCGGTCTAAGGCGCTGGTTTTAGGCACCAGTCACTTCGGTGGCGCGAGTTCGATTTCGTGCTCCTGTCAACTTATCATACATGTCTGGAATTGACGTCGGACAAACGTTCTTATTCCCGCTTAACTATTTCGCCGAGAGAAATATGCGAATATTAAAAAAAAGTATTTTACAATTCCGCTTGCATGAATGACGGGGGCGCTGAAACTGCTTGTCTGTGCAGGTATTCCGCCCAGAAACAGGTAAAACCCTCTAGATTGCTCAAAAGTCACCTGAAAATTACACTTGCAGTGGAATGTGCAGAGCTGGTTGGGCATCAACGTATCATTTTGCGTCACTTACGTATTTAAATGTTTCATAAATTTCGGTCATTCATGTTTGTCATCTAGTGCCTAAATACGGGGAAATACGATATTATCTGCACGATCGTGCACATTATGTATTTGAAAAGGCGGGCAGGATGGCCGAGCGGTCTAAGGCGTTGGTTTAAGGCAGCAGTCACTTCGGTGGAGCGAGTTCGAATCTCGCTCCTGTCATCTTATCTTGCATGTCTGGAAATGTCGTCGGACAGAAGATCTCGTTTACGCTTAAATACTTTGCCGCCAGAAACACGAGAATTTTTTAAAATATATTTAACAAGTCTTCCTCGCATTGGGGAAAAACAGCGCTTGTTCCACTTGATTTTGCTTAAACTTCCGTCTATTTTTAGAGACACCGATCTGAAGTGTTTAAGCGTCATGGGATTTCGATTTACAACTTGTTGAGAATGATAGTCTGGATAAAACGTCCTTACAGTCATGTTCAACATATCTCTTTATAATTTCATAATTTCTAACATTTTACCCACAAGCAATAATTTACGGCGTTTTAATATTCAAAGTTCACTTGTCAGCGGATGGTCTTAGGACTTCGGATCTTAGGTTAATTGGTTAGAGCAAAAACATTTCTGCTAACGTCAGAATAAGCTACTTTTTGGTTTCCCTGTACTTTCTTGGCACGGCATTTTATATCTTAAAAAGCAGGCAGGATGGCCGAGCGGTCTAAGGCGCTGGTTTTAGGCACCAGTCACTTCGGTGACGCGAGTTCGAATCTCGCTCCTGTCAACTTATCATACATGTCTGGAAATGACGTCGAACAAACGTTCTTATTTCCGCTTAACTATTTCGCGGCGAGAAATATGCGAATATTAAAAAAAAAGTATTTTAAAATTCCGCTTGCATGAATGACGGGGGCGCTGAAACTGCTTGTCTGTGCAGGTATTCCGCCAACACACAGGTAAAATCCTCTAGATTGCTCAAAAGCCACCTGAAAAATACACTTGCAGTGGAATGTGCAGAGATGGTTGGGCATCAACGTATCATTTTGTGCCACTTACGTATTTAAATTTTTCATAAATTTCGGTCACTCATGTTTCTCATATAGTGCCTAAATACGGGAAATACGATGTTATCTGCACGCTCGTTCACATTATGTAATTGAAAAAAGGCGGGCAGGATGGCCGAGCGCTGTAAGGCGCTGGTTTAAGGCACCAGTCACTTCGGTGGCGCGAGTTCAAATCTCTCTCCAGTCATCTTATCTTGCATGTCTGGAAATGTCGTCTGACAGAATATCTCGTTTACGCTTAAATACTTTGTCGCCAGAAAATCGGGGATTTTTCAAAATATAATTAACAAGTCTTCCTCGCATTGGGGAAAAGTAGCGCTTGTTCCACTTGATTTTGCTTAAACATCCGTCTATTTTTAGAGACACCGATCTGAAGTGTTTAAGCGTCATGAGATTTCGATTTACAGCTTGTTGAGAACGGTAGTACGGATGAAATGTCCTTACAGTCATCTTCAACATATTTCTGGAGAATTTTATAATTTCTAACATTTTAACCACAAGCAATAATTTACGGCGTTTTAATATTCAAAGTTCACTTGTCAGCGGATGGTCTTAGGACTTCGGATCTTAGTATAATTGGTTAGAGCAAAAACATTTCTGCTAACGTCAGAATAAGCTACTTTTTGGTTTCCCTGTACTTTCTTGGCACGGCATTTTATATCTTAAAAAGCAGGCAGGATGGCCGAGCGGTCTAAGGCGGTGGTTTTAGGCACCAGTCACTTCGGTGGCGCGAGTTCGATTCATGCTCCTGTCAACTTATCATACATGTCTGGAATTGACGTCGGACAAACGTTCTTATTCCCGCTTAACTATTTCGCCGAGAGAAATATGCGAATATTAAAAAAAAGTATTTTACAATTCCGCTTGCATGAATGACGGGGGCGCTGAAACTGCTTGTCTGTGCAGGTATTCCGCCCAGAAACAGGTAAAACCCTCTAGATTGCTCAAAAGTCACCTGAAAATTACACTTGCAGTGGAATGTGCAGAGCTGGTTGGGCATCAACGTATCATTTTGCGTCACTTACGTATTTAAATGTTTCATAAATTTCGGTCATTCATGTTTGTCATCTAGTGCCTAAATACGGGGAAATACGATATTATCTGCACGATCGTCCACATTATGTACTTGAAAAGGCGGGCAGGATGGCCGAGCGGTCTAAGGCGCTGGTCTAAGGCACCAGTCACTTCGGTGACGCGAGTTCGAATCTCGCTCCTGTCAACTTATCATACATGTCTGGAAATGACGTCGAACAAACGTTCTTATTTCCGCTTAACTATTTCGCGGCGAGAAATATGCGAATATTAAAAAAAAAGTATTTTACAATTCGCTTGCATGAATGACGGGGGCGCTGAAACTGCTTGTCTGTGCAGGTATTCCGCCAACACACAGGTAAAATCCTCTAGATTGCTCAAAAGCCACCTGAAAAATACACTTGCAGTGGAATGTGCAGAGATGGTTGGGCATCAACGTATCATTTTGTGCACTTACGTATTTAAATTTTTCATAAATTTCGGTCACTCATGTTTCTCATATAGTGCCTAAATACGGGAAATACGATGTTATCTGCACGCTCGTTCACATTATGTAATTGAAAAAAGGCGGGCAGGATGGCCGAGCGCTGTAAGGCGCTGGTTTAAGGCACCAGTCACTTCGGTGGCGCGAGTTCAAATCTCGCTCCTGTCATCTTATCTTGCATGTCTGGAAATGTCGTCTGACAGAATATCTCGTTTACGCTTAAATACTTTGTCGCCAGAAAATCGGGATTTTTCAAAATATAATTAACAAGTCTTCCTCGCATTGGGGAAAAGTAGCGCTTGTTCCACTTGATTTTGCTTAAACATCCGTCTATTTTTAGAGACACCGATCTGAAGTGTTTAAGCGTCATGAGATTTCGATTTACAGCTTGTTGAGAACGGTAGTACGGATGAAATGTCCTTACAGTCATCTTCAACATATTTCTGGAGAATTTTATAATTTCTAACATTTTAACCACAAGCAATAATTTACGGCGTTTTAATATTCAAAGTTCACTTGTCAGCGGATGGTCTTAGGACTTCGGATCTTAGTATAATTGGTTAGAGCAAAAACATTTCTGCTAACGTCAGAATAAGCTACTTTTTGGTTTCCCTGTACTTTCTTGGCACGGCATTTTATATCTTAAAAAGCAGGCAGGATGGCCGAGCGGTCTAAGGCGCTGGTTTTAGGCACCAGTCACTTCGGTGGCGCGAGTTCGATTCTGCTCCTGTCAACTTATCATACATGTCTGGAATGACGTCGCACAAACGTTCTTATTCCGCTTAACTATTTCGCCGAGAGAAATATGCGAATATTAAAAAAAAGTATTTTACAATTCGCTTGCATGAATGACGGGGCGCTGAAACTGCTTGTCTGTGCAGGTATTCCGCCCAAAACAGGCAAAACCCTCTAGATTGCTCAAAAGTCACCGAAAATACACTTGCAGTGGAATGTGCAGAGCTGGTTGGGCATCAACGTATCATTTTGCGTCACTTACTTATTTAAATTTTCATAAATTTCGGTCATTCATGTTTGTCATCTAGTGCTAAATACGGGAAATACGATATTATCTGCACGCTCGTCCACATTATGTATTTGAAAAGGCGGGCAGGATGGCCGAGCGTCTAAGGCGCTGGTTTAAGGCACCAGTCACTTCGGTGGCGGAGTTCGAATCTCGCTCCTGTCATCTTATCTTGCATGTCTGGAAATGTCGTCGGACAGAAGATCTCGTTTACGCTTAAATACTTTGCCGCCAGAAACACGAATTTTTCAAAATATAATTAACAAGTCTTCTCGCATTGGGGAAAAGTAGCGCTTGTTCCACTTGATTTTGCTTAAACTTCCGTCTATTTTTAGAGACACCGATCTGAAGTGTTTAAGCGTCATGAGATTTCGATTTACAGCTTGTTGAGAACGATAGTCCGGATGAAACGTCCTTACAGTCATGTTCAACATATTTCTGGATATTTCATAATTTCTAACATTTTACCCACAAGCAATAATTTACGGCGTTTTAATATTCAAGGTTCAGTTGTCAAAACATTTTGCTAACGTCAGCAAAAGCTACTTTTTGGTTTCCCTGTACTTTTTGGCACGGCATTTTATATCTTAAAAAGCAGGCAGGATGGCCGAGCGGTCTAAGGCGCTGGTTTAGGCACCAGTCACTTCGGTGGCGCGAGTTCGAATCTCGCTCCTGTCAACTTATCATACATGTCTGGAAATGACGTCGGACAAACGTTCTTATTTCCGCTTAACTATTTCGCCGAGAGAAATATGCGAATTTTAAAAAAGTATTTTACAAGTTTCGCTTGCATGAATGACGGGGCGCTGAAACTGCTTGACTGTGCAGGTATTCCGCCCAAAACAGGCAAAACCCTCTAGATTGCTCAAAAGTCACCCGAAAAATACACTTGCAGTGGAATGTGCAGAGCTGGTTGGGCATCAACGTATCATTTTGCGTCACTTACTTATTTAAATTTTCATAATTTCGGTCATTCATGTTTGTCATCTAGTGCTTAAATACGCGGAAATACGATATTATCTGCACGCTCGTCCACATTATGTATTTGAAAAGGCGGGCAGGATGGCCGAGCGGTCTAAGGCGCTGGTTTAAGGCACCAGTCACTTCGGTGGCGCGAGTTCGAATCTCGCTCCTGTCATCTTATCTTGCATGTCTGGAAATGTCGTCGGACAGAAGATCTCGTTTACGCTTAAATACTTTGTCGCCAGAAAACGCGATTTTTCAAAATATAATTAACAAGTCTTCCTCGCATTGGGGAAAAGTAGCGCTTGTTCCACTTGATTTTGCTTAAACTTCCGTCTATTTTTAGAGACACCGATCTGAAGTGTTTAAGCGTCATGAGATTTCGATTTACAGCTTGTTGAGAACGTAGTCCGGATGAAACGTCCTTACAGTCATGTTCAACATATTTCTGGATAATTTCATAATTTCTAACATTTTACCACAAGCAATAATTTACGGCGTTTTAATATTCAAAGTTCACTTGTCAGCGGATGGTTTAGGACTTCGGATCTTAGATAATTGGTTAGAGCAAAAACATTTCTGCTAACGTCAGAATAAGCTACTTTTTGGTTTCCCTGTACTTTCTTGGCACGGCATTTTATATCTTAAAAAGCAGGCAGGATGGCCGAGCGGTCTAAGGCGCTGGTTTTAGGCACCAGTCACTTCGGTGGCGCGAGTTCGAATCTCGCTCCTGTCAACTTATCATACATGTCTGGAAATGACGTCGGACAAACGTTCTTATTTCCGCTTAACTATTTCGCCGAGAGAAATATGCGAATTTAAAAAAAAGTATTTTACAAGTTTCGCTTGCATGAATGACGGGGCGCTGAAACTGCTTGACTGTGCAGGTATTCCCCCAAAACAGGCAAAACCCTCTAGATTGCTCAAAAGTCACCCGAAAAATACACTTGCAGTGGAATGTGCAGAGCTGGTTGGGCATCAACGTATCATTTTGCGTCACTTACTTATTTAAATTTTTCATAAATTTCGGTCATTCATGTTTGTCATCTAGTGCTAAATACGGGAAATACGATATTATCTGCACGCTCGTCCACATTATGTATTTGAAAAGGCGGGCAGGATGGCCGAGCGGTCTAAGGCGCTGGTTTAAGGCACCAGTCACTTCGGTGGCGCGAGTTCGAATCTCGCTCCTGTCATCTTATATTGCATGTCTGGAAATGTCGTCGGACAGAAGATCTCGTTTACGCTTAAATACTTTGCCGCCAGAAACACGCGAATTTTTAAAATATATTAACAAGTCTTCCTCGCATTGGGAAAAACAGCGCTTGTTCCACTTGATTTTGCTTAAACTTCCGTCTATTTTTAGAGACACCGATCTGAAGTGTTTAAGCGTCATGGATTTCGATTTACAACTTGTTGAGAACGATAGTCCGGATGAAACGTCCTTACAGTCATGTTCAACATATCTCTGTATAATTTCATAATTTCTAACATTTTACCCACAAGCAATAATTTACGGCGTTTTAATATTCAAAGTTCACTTGTCAGCGGATGGTCATAGGACTTCGGATCTTAGGATAATTGGTTAGAGCAAAAACATTTCTGCTAACGTCAGCATAAGCTACTTTTTGGTTTCCCTGTACTTTCTTGGCACGGCATTTTATATCTTAAAAAGCAGGCAGGATGGCCGAGCGGTCTAAGGCGCTGGTTTTAGGC
Organism: Hydractinia echinata; assembly: GCA_030067915.1. Taxonomy (NCBI): domain Eukaryota; kingdom Metazoa; phylum Cnidaria; class Hydrozoa; order Anthoathecata; family Hydractiniidae; genus Hydractinia; species Hydractinia echinata. Next base: position 105,544 of record JASGCC010000398.1, on the reverse strand, counting down.
ACCAGTCACTTCGGTGGCGCGAGTTCGAATCTCGCTCCTGTCAACTTATCATACATGTCTGGAAATGACGTCGACAAACGTTCTTATTTCCGCTTAACTATTTCGCCGAGAGAAATACGGGAATTTAAAAAAAAGTATTTTACAAGTTTCTGCTTGCATGAATGACGGGAGCGCTGAAACTGCTTGATTGTGCAGGTATTCCACTCAAAAGCAGGCGAAGACTTGCTAGATTGCTCAAAAGTCACCCGAAAAATACACTTGCAGTGGAATGTGCAGAGCTGGTTGGGCATCAACGTATCATTTTGTGTCACTTACTTATTTTAATTTTTCATAAATTTCTGTCATTCATGTTTGTCATCTAGTGCTTAAATACGAGAAAATACGATATTATCTGCACGCTCGTCCACATTATGTATTTGAAAAGGCGGGCAGGATGGCCGAGCAGTCTAAGGCGCTGGTTTAAGGCACCAGTCACTTCGGTGGCGCGAGTTCGAATCTCGCTCCTGTCATCTTATCTTGGCATGTCTGAAAATGTCGTCGGGCAGAATATCTCGTTTACGCTTAAATACTTTGTCGCCAGAAAATCGGGGGATTTTTCAAAATATAATTAGCAAGTCTTCCTCCGCAGTGGGGAAAAGTAGCGCTTGTTCCACTTGATTTTGCTTAACATCCGTCTATTTTTAGAGACACCGATCTGAAGTGTTTAAGCGTCATGAGATTTCGATTTACAGCTTGTTGAGAACGGTAGTACGGATGAAATGTTCTTACAGTCATCTTCAACATATTTCTGGAGAATTTCATAATTTCTAACATTTTAACCACAAGCAATAATTTACGGCGTCTTAATATTCAAAGTTCACTTGTCAGCGGATGGTCTTAGGACTTCGGATCTTAGTATAATTGGCTAGAGCAAAAACATTTCTGCTAACGTCAGAATAAGCTACTTTTGGTTTCCCTGTACTTTCTTGGCACGGCATTTTATATCTTAAAAAGCAGGCAGGATGGCCGAGCGGTCTAAGGCGCTGGTTTTAGGCACCAGTCACTTCGGTGGCGCGAGTTCGATTCGTGCTCCTGTCAACTTATCATACATGTCTGGAATTGACGTCGGACAAACGTTCTTATTCCCGCTTAACTATTTCGCCGAGAGAAATATGCGAATATTAAAAAAAAGTATTTTACAATTCCGCTTGCATGAATGACGGGGGCGCTGAAACTGCTTGTCTGTGCAGGTATTCCGCCCAGAAACAGGTAAAACCCTCTAGATTGCTCAAAAGTCACCTGAAATTACACTTGCAGTGGAATGTGCAGAGCTGGTTGGGCCATCAACGTATCATTTTGCGTCACTTACGTATTTAAATGTTTCTAAATTTCGGTCATTCATGTTTGTCATCTAGTTGCGCCTAAAATACGGGGAAATACGATATTATCTGCACGATCGTCCACATTATGTATTTGAAAAGGCGGGCAGGATGGCCGAGCGGTCTAAGGCGCTGGTCTAAGGCACCAGTCACTTCGGTGGCGCGGGTTCGTATCTCGGTGCTGTCATCTTATATTGCATGTCTGGAAATGTCGTCGGACAGAAGATCTTGTTTACGCTTAAATACTTTGCCGCCAGAAACACGCGAATTTTTTAAAATATATTTAACAAGACTTCCTCGCATTGAGGAAAAACAGCGCTTGTCCCACTTGATTTTGCTTAAACTTCCGTCTATTTTTAGAGACACCGATCTGAAGTGTTTAAGCGTCATGGGATTTCGATTTACAACTTGTTGAGAACGATAGTCCGAATAAAACGTCCTTACAGTCATGTTCAACATATCTCTGTATAATTTCATAATTTCTAACATTTTACCCACAAGCAATAATTTCCGGCGTTTTAATATTCAAAGTTCGCTTGTCAGCGGATGGTCATAGGACTTCAGATCTTAGAATAATTGGTTAGGGTAAAAACATTTCTGCTAACGTCAGCATAAGCTACTTTTTGGTTTCCCTGTACTTTCTTGGCACGGCATTTTATCTCTTAAAAAGCAGGCAGGATGGCCGAGCGGTCTAAGGCGCTGATTTTAGGCACCAGTCACTTCGGTGGCGCGAGTTCGAATCTCGCTCCTGTCAACTTATCTTGCATGTCTGAAAATGTCGTCGGGCAGAATATCTCGTTTACGCTTAAATACTTTGTCGCCAGAAACCCGGCTATTTTTCAAAATATAAATAACAAGTCTTCCTCGCATTGGGGAAAAACAGCGCTTGTTCCACTTGACTTTGCTTAAACTTCCTTCTATTTTTAGAGACACCGATCTGAAGTGTTTAAAGGTCATGAGATTTCGATTTACAACTTGTTGAGAACGATGGTCCGGATGAAACGTCCTTACAGTCATGTTCAATATATCTCTGTATAATTTCATAATTTCTAACATTTTACCCACAAGCAATAATTTACGGCGTTTTAATATTCAAAGTTCACTTGTCAGCGGATGGTTTTAGGACTTCGGATTTGAAGATAATTGGTTAGAGCAAACACATTTCTGCTATCGTCAGCAAAAGCTACTTCTTGGTTTCACTGTACTTTCTTGGCACGGCATTTTATATCTAAAGAAGCAGGCAGGATGGCCGAGCTGTCTAAGGCGCTGGTTTTAGGCACCAGTCACTTCGGTGGCGCGAGTTCGAATCTCGCTCCTGTGAACTTATCATAGATGTCTAGAAATGACATCGGACAAACGTTGTTATTTCCCCTTAACTATATCACCGAGAGAAATACGGGAATTTTTAAAAAAGTATTTTACAAGTTTCGCTTGCATGAATGACGGGAGCGCTGAAACTGCTTGACTGTGCAGGTATTCCACCCAAAAACAGGCAAAACCCTCTAGATTTGTCAAACGTCACCCGTAAAATACACTTGCAGTGGAATGTGCAGAGCTGGTTGGGCATCAACGTATCATTTTGCGTCACTTACTTATTTGAATTTTTCATAATTTTCGGTTACTCATGTTTGTCATCCAGTGCTTAAATACGCGGAAATAGGATATTATCAGCACGCTCGTCCACATTATGTATTTGAACCGGCGGCAGGATGGCCGAGCAGTCTAAGGCGCTGGTTTAAGGCACCAGTCACTTCGGTGGCGCGAGTTCGAATCTCGCTCCTGTCATCTTATCTTGCATGTCTGGAAATGTCGTCGGACGGAATATCTCGTTTACACTTAAATACTTTGTCGCCAGAACCCGGGGATTTTCAAAATATAATTAACAAGTCTTCCTCGCATTGGGGAAAAACAGCGCTTGTTCCACTTGACTTTGCTTAAACTTCCTTCTATTTTTAGAGACACCGATCTGAAGTGTTTAAACGTCATGAGATTTCGATTTACAACTTGTGAGAACGATGGTCCGGATGAAACGTCCTACAGTCATGTTCAATATATCTTTGTATAATTCATAATTTCTAACATTTTACCCACAAGCAATAATTTACGGCGTTTTAATATTCAAAGTTCACTTGTCAGCGGATGGTTTTAGGACTTCGGATCTGAAGATAATGGTTAGAGCAAACACATTTCTGCTATCGTCAGCAAAAGCTACTTTTTGGTTTCACTGTACTTTCTTGGCACGGCATTTTATATCTTAAGAAGCAGGCAGGATGGCGCGAGCTGTCTAAGGCGCTGGTTTTAGGCATAAGTCCTTCGCTGGCGCGAGTTCGAATCTCGCTCCTGTGAACTTATCATACATTGTCTGGAAATGATGTCGGATAAACGTTCATATTTCCGCTTTACTATTTCGCCCAGAGAAATACGGGAATTTTGAAGAAAAGTATTTTACAAGTTTCGCTTGCATGAATGACGGGAGCGCTGAAACTGCTTGACTGTGCAGGTATTCCACCCCAAAAACAGGCAAAAACCTGTAGATTGCTCAAAAGTCACCTGAAAAATACACTTTCAGTGGAATGTGCAGAGCTGGTTGGGCATCAATGTATCATTTTGTGTCACTTACTTATTTAAATTTTTCATAAATTTAGGTCATTTCATGTTTGTCATCCAGTGCTTCAATACGCGGAAATACGATATTATCTGCACGCTCGTTCCACATTACGTATTTGAAAAGGCTGGCAGGATGCCGAGCGGTCTTAGGCGCTGGTTTAAGGCACCAGTCACTTCGGTGGAGCGAGTTCGAATCTCGCTCCTGTCAAATTATCATACATTGTCTGGAAACAACGTCGGACAAACGTTCTTATTTCCGCTTAACTATTTCGCCGAGAGAATACGGGAATTTTTAAAAAATTATTTTACAAGTTTCGCTTGCATGAATGACGGGAGCGCTGAAACTGCTTGACTGTGCAGGTATTCACCCCAAAAACAGACAAAACCCTCTAGATTTGTCAAACGTCACCCGAAAAATACACTTGCAGTGGAATGTGCGGAGCTGGTTGGGCATCAACGTATCATTTTGCGTCACTTACTTATTTGAATTTTTCATAATTTTCGGTTACTCATGTTTGTCATCCAGTGCTTAAATACGCGGAACTAGGATATTATCAGCACGCTCGTCCACATTATGTATCTGAAACGGCGGGCAGGGTGGCGAGCAGTCTAAGGCGCTGGTTTAAGGCACCAATCACTTCGGTGGCGCGAGTTCGAATCTCGCTCCTGTCATCTTATCTTGCATGTCTGGAAATGTCGTCGGACGGAATATCTCGTTTACGCTTAAATACTTTGTCGCCAGAAACCCGGGGATTTTTCAAAATATAATTAACAAGTCTTCCTCGCATTGGAGAAAAACAGCGCTTGTTCCACTTGATTTTGCTTAAACTTCCTTCTATTTTTAGAGAACCGATCTGAGTGTTTAAACCTCATGAGGATTTCAATTTACAACTTGTTGAGAACGGTAGTCCGGATCAAACGTCCTTACAGTAATCTTCAACATATTTCTGGAGAATTTCATAATTTCTAACATTTTACCCACAAGCAATAATTTACGGCGTTTTAATATTCAAAGTTCACTTGTCAGCGGATGGTTTTAGGATTTCGGATCTTAAGATAATTGGTTAGAGCAAAAACATTTCTGCTATCGTCAGTAAAATCTACTTTTTGGTTTCTCTGTACTTTCTTGGCACGGCATTTTATATCTTAAAAAGCAGGCAGGATGGCCGAGCTGTCTAAGGCGCTGGTTTTAGGCACCAGTCACTTCGGTGGCGCAAGTTCGAATCTCGCTCCTGTCAACTTATCATACATGTCTGTAAATGATGTCGGACAAACGTTCTTATTTCCGCTTAACTATTTCGCCCAGAGAAATAAGCGAATTTTGAAAAAAGTATTTTACAAGTTTCGCTTGCATGAATGACGGGAGCGCTGAAACTGCTTGACTGTGCAGGTATTCCACCCAAAAACAGGTAAAACCCTCTAGATTTGTCAAACGTCACCCGAAAAATACACTTGCAGTGGAATGTGCAGAGCTGGTTCGGCAGCAACGTATCATTTTGCGTCACTTACTTATTTCAATTTTTCATAATTTTCGGTTACTCATGTTTGTCATCTAGTGCTTAAATACGCGGAAATACGATAATATCAGCACGCTCGTTCACATTATGCATCTGAAACGGCGGACAGGATGGCCGAGCAGTCTTAGGCGCTGGTTTAAGGCACCAATCACTTCGGTGGCGTGAGTTCGAATCTCGCTCCTGTCATCTTATCTTGCATGTCTGGAAATGTCGTCGGACGGAATATCTCGTATATGCTTAAATACTTTGTCGCCACTAACCCGGGGATTTTTCAAAATATAATTAACAAGTCTTCCTCGCATTGTGGAAAAGTAGCGCTTGTTCCACTTGATTTTGCTTAAACATCCGTCTATTTTTAGATACACCGATCTGAAGTGTTTAAGCGTCATGAGATTCGATTTACAGCTTGTTGAAAACGGTAGTCTGGATCAAACGTCCTTGCAGTCATCTTCAACATATTTCCGGAGAATTTCATAATTTCTAACATTTTACCCACCAGCAATATTTTACGGCGTTTTAATATTCAAAGTTCACTTGTCAGCGGACGGTTTTAGGACTTCGGATCTTAGAATAATTGGTTAGGGCTAAAACATTTCTGCTAACGTCAGCATAAGCTACTTTTTGGTTTCTCTGTACTTTCTTGGCACGACATTTTATATCTTAAAAAGCAGGCAGGATGGCCGAGCTGTCTAAGGCGCTGGTTTTAGGCACCAGTCACTTCGGTGGCGCGAGTTCGAATCTCGCTCCTGTCAACTTATCATACATGTCTGTAAATGATGTCGGACAAACGTTCTTATTTCCGCTTAACTATTTCGCCCAGAAAAATAAGCGAATTTTGAAAAAAGTATTTTACAAGTTTCGCTTGCATGAATGACGGGAGCGCTGAAACTGCTTGACTGTGCAGGTATTCCACACAAAAACAGGCAAAACCCTCTAGATTGTCAAACGTCACCCGAAAAATACACTTGCAGTGGAATGTGCAGAGCTGGTTGGGCAGCAACGTATCATTTTGCGTCACTTACTTATTTGAATTTTTCATAATTTCGGTTACTCATGTTTGTCATCTAGTGCTTAAATACGCGGAAATAGCGATAATATCAGCCAGCTCGTTCACATTATGCATTTGAAACGGCGGACAGGATGGCCGAGCAGTCTTAGGCGCTGGTTTTAAGGCACCAATCACTTCGGTGGCGCGAGTTTCGAATCTCGCTCCTGTCATCATTATCTTGCATGTCTGGAAATGTCGTCGGACGGAATATCTCGTATATGCTTAAATACTTTGTCGCCAGTAACCCGGGGAATTTTCAAAATATAATTAACAAGTCTTCCTCGCATTGTGGAAAAGTAGCGCTTGTTTCCACTTGATTTTGCTTAAACATCCGTCTATTTTTAGATACACCGATCTGAAGTGTTTAAGCGTCATGAGATTTGATTTACAGCTTGTTGAAAACGGTAGTCCGGATCAAACGTCCTTGCAGTCATCTTCAACATATTTCCGGAGAATTTCATAATTTCTAACATTTTACCCACCAGCAATATTTTACGGCGTTTTAATATTCAAAGTTCACTTGTCAGCGGACGGTTTTAGGACTTCGGATCTTAGAATAATTAGTTAGGGCTAAAACATTTCTGCTAACATCAGCATAAGCTACTTTTTGGTTTCCCTGTACTTTCTTGGCACGACATTTTATATCTTAAAAAGCAGGCAGGATGGTCGAGCGGTCTAAGGCGCTGGTTTTAGGCACCAGTCACTTCGGTGGCGCGAGTTCGAATCTCGCTCCTGTCCACTTATCATACATGTCTGTAAATGATGTCGGACAAACGTTCTTATTTCCGCTTAACTATTTCGCCCAGAGAAATACGCGAATTTTGAAAAAAGTATTTTACAAGTTTCGCTTGCATGAATGACGGGAGCGCTGAAACTGCTTGACTGTGCAGGTATTCCACCCAAAAACAGGCAAAACCCTCTAGATTGTCAAACGTCACCCGAAAAATACACTTGCAGTGGAATGTGCAGAGCTGGTTGGGCAGCAACGTATCATTTTGCGTCACTTACTTCTTTGAATTTTTCATAATTTTCGGTTACTCATGTTTGTCATCTAGTGCTTAAATACGCGGAAATACGATAATATCAGCACGCTCGTTCACATTATGCATTTGAAACGGCGGACAGGATGGCCGAGCAGTCTTAGGCGCTGGTTTAAGGCACCAATCACTTCGGTGGCGCGAGTTCGAATCTCGCTCCTGTCATCTTATCTTGCATGTCTGGAAATGTCGTCGGACGGAATATCTCGTATATGCTTAAATACTTTGTCGCCAGTAACCCGGGGAATTTTCAAAATATAATTAACAAGTCTTCCTCGCATTGTGGAAAAGTAGCGCTTGTTCCACTTGATTTTGCTTAAACATCCGTCTATTTTTAGATACACCGATCTGAAGTGTTTAAGCGTCATGAGATTTGATTTACAGCTTGTTGAAAACGGTAGTCCGGATCAAACGTCCTTGCAGTCATCTTCAACATATTTCCGGAGAATTTCATAATTTCTAACATTTTACCCACCAGCAATATTTTACGGCGTTTTAATATTCAAAGTTCACTTGTCAGCGGACGGTTTTAGGACTTCGGATCTTAGAATAATTAGTTAGGGCTAAAACATTTCTGCTAACATCAGCATAAGCTACTTTTTGGTTTCCCTGTACTTTCTTGGCACGACATTTTATATCTTAAAAAGCAGGCAGGATGGTCGAGCGGTCTAAGGCGCTGGTTTTAGGCACCAGTCACTTCGGTGGCGCGAGTTCGAATCTCGCTCCTGTCAACTTATCATACATGTCTGTAAATGATGTCGGACACGTTCTTATTTCCGCTTAACTATTTCGCCCAGAGAAATACGCGAATTTTGAAAAAAGTATTTTACAAGTTTCGCTTGCATGAATGACGGGAGCGCTGAAACTGCTTGACTGTGCAGGTATTCCACCCAAAAACAGGCAAAACCCTCTAGATTTTTCAAACCTCACCCGAAAAATATACTTGTAGTGGAATGTGCAGAGCTGGTTGTGCATCAACGTATCATTTTGCGTCACTTACTTATTTGAAATTTTCATAATTTTCGGTTACTCATGTTTGTCATCTAGTGCTTAAATACGCGGAAATACGATAATATCAGCACGCTCGTCCACATTATGCATTTGAAACAGCGGGCAGGATGGCCGAGCAGTCTTAGGCGCTGGTTTAAGGCAGCAATCACTTCGGTGGCGCGAGTTCGAATCTCGCTCCTGTCATCTTATCTTGCATGTCTGGAAATGTCGTCGGACGGAAAATCTCGCATATGCTTAAATACTTTGTCGCCAGTAACCCGGGGAATTTTCAAAATATAATTAACAAGTCTTCCTCGCATTGTGGAAAAGTAGCGCTTGTTCCACTTGATTTTGCTTAAACATCCGTCTATTTTTAGATACACCGATCTGAAGTGTTTAAGCGTCATGAGATTTGATTTACAGCTTGGTGAAAACGGTAGTCCGGATCAAACGTCCTTGCAGTCATCTTCAACATATTTCCGGAGAATTTCATAATTTCTAACATTTTACCCACCAGCAATATTTTACGGCGTTTTAATATTCAAAAGTTCACTTTTCAGCGGACGGTTTTAGGACTTCGGATCTTAGAATAATTGGTTAGGGCTAAAACATTTCTGCTAACGTCAGCATATGCTACTTTTTGGTTTCCCTGTACTTTCTTGGCACGACATTTTATATCTTTAAAAAGCAGGCAGGATGGCCGAGCGGTCTAAGGCGCTGGTTTAGGCACCAGTCACTTCGGTGGCGCGAGTTCGAATCTCGCTCCTGTCAACTTATCATACATGTCTTTAAATGATGTCGGACAAAACGTTCTTATTTCCGCTTAAACTATTTCGCCCAGAGAAATACGCGAATTTTGAAAAAAGTATTTTACAAGTTTCGCTTGCATGAATGACGGGGAGCGCTGAAACTGCTTGACTGTGCAGGTATTCCACCCAAAAACAGGCAAAACCCTCTAGATTTTTCAAACGTCACCCGAAAAATATACTTGTAGTGAATGTGCAGAGCTGGTTGTGCATCAACGTATCATTTTGCGTCACTTACTTATTTGAATTTTTCATAATTTTCGGTTACTCATGTTTGTCATCTAGTGCTTAAATACGCGGAAATACGATAATATCAGCACGCTCGTCCACATTATGCATTTGAAACGGCGGCAGGATGGCCGAGCAGTCTTAGGCGCTGGTTTAAGGCAGCAATCACTTCGGTGGGCGCGAGTTCGAATCTCGCTCCTGTCATCTTATCTTGCATGTCTGGAAATGTCGTCGGACGGAAAATCTCGCATATGCTTAAATACTTTGTCGCCAGTAACCCGGGAATTTTCAAAATATAATTAACAAGTCTTCCTCGCATTGTGGAAAAGTAGCGCCTGTTCCACTTGATTTTGCTTAAACATCCGTCTATTTTTAGATACACCGATCTGAAGTGTTTAAGCGTCATGAGATTTGATTTACAGCTTGGTTGAAAACGGTAGTCCGGATCAAACGTCCTTGCAGTCATCTTCAAACATATTTCCGGAGAATTTCATAATTTCTAACATTTTTACCCACCAGCAATTATTTTACGGCGTTTTAATATTCAAAGTTCACTTTCAGCGGACGGTTTTAGGACTTCGGATCTTAGAATAATTGGTTAGGGCTAAAACATTTTCTGCTAACGCCAGGCATAAGCTACTTTTTGGTTTCCCTGTACTTTCTTGGCACGACATTTTATATCTTAAAAAGCAGGCAGGATGGCCGAGCGGTCTAAGGCGCTGGTTTTAGGCACCAGTCACTTCGGTGGCGCGAGTTCGAATCTCGCTCCTGTCAACTTATCATACATGTCTGTAAATGATGTCGGATAAACGTTCTTATTTCCGCTTAACTATTTTCGCCCAGAGAATACGCGAATTTTGAAAAAAGTATTTTACAAGTTTCGCTTGCATGAATGACGGGAGCGCTTGAAACTGCTTGACTGTGCAGGTATTCCACCCAAAAACAGGCAAAACCCTCTAGATTTTTCAAACGTCACCCGAAAAATATACTTGTAGTGGAATGTGCAGAGCTGGTTGTGCATCAACGTATCATTTTGCGTCACTTACTTATTTGAATTTTTCATAATTTTCGGTTACTCATGTTTGTCATCTAGTGCTTAAATACGCGGAAATACGATAATATCAGCACGCTCGTCCACATTATGCATTTGAAACGGCGGGCAAGATGGCCGAGCAGTCTTAGGCGCTGGTTTAAGGCAGCATCACTTCGGTGGCGCGATTCGAATCTCGCTCCTGTCATCTTATCTTGCATGTCTGGAAATGTTCGTCGGACGGAAAATCTCGCATATGCTTAAATACTTTGTCGCCAGTAAACCCGGGATTTTTCAAAATATAATTAACAAGTCTTCCTCGCATTGTGGAAAAGTAGCGCTTGTTCCACTGATTTTGCTTAAACATCCGTCTATTTTTAGATACACTGATCTGAAGTGTTTAAGCGTCATGAGATTCGATTTACAGCTTGTGAGAACGGTTAGTCCGGAATCAAACGTCCTTGCAGTCATCTTCAACATATTCTTGGAGAATTTCATAATTTCTAACATTTTACCCACCAGCAATAATTTACGGCGTTTAATATTCAAAGTTCACTTGTCAGCGGACGGTTTTAGGACTTCGGATTTAGAATAATTTGGTTAGGCGCAAAAACATTTCTGCTAACGTCAGCATAAGCTACTTTTGTTTTCTCTGTACTTTCTTGCCACGACGTTTTATTATCTTAAAAAGCACGCCAGGATGGCCGAGCGGTCTACAGGCGCTGGTTTTAAGCACCAGTCACTTCTTGTACGCGAGTTCGAATCTCGCTACTGGCCAACTTATTCATAACATGTCCGTAAATGAGTCGAACAAAACGTTCCTTATTTCCGGCTTACTATTTCGCCGAGCAGAAATACGGGACTTGTTAAAAAAAGTATTTTACAAGTTTTGCGCTTGCGATGAATGACGGGAGCGGGCTGAAACTGCTTTTACTGTGCAGATTGCCTACCCAAAACAGGCAAACCCTCTAATCTCAAAATAGTCCACCCGAAAAATCACTTGCAGTGAATGTGGCGGAAGCAGGTTGGGCATCAACAGTATCCATTTGTGTCACTTACTTGATTAAAGTTTTCGATAAATTTTCGGTCTCATTCATGTTTTGTCATCTAGTGCGTTAAATACGCAGAAATACGATATTATCTGCACGCTCGTCCACATTGTGTATTTGAAAAAGTTGGCAGGATGGCCGAGCGTTCTAAGGCGCTGGTTAAAGGCAACAGTCACTTCGGTGGCGCGAGTTCGTATCTCGCTCCTGTCATCTTATGTTGCATGTCTGGAAATGTCGTCGGACAGAAGATCTCGTTTATGCTTAAATACTTTCCTGCCAAAAACACGCGAACTTTTCAAAATATAATTAACAAGTCTTCCTCGCATTGGGGAAAAGTAGCGCTTCTTCCACTTGATTTTCATTAAACATCCGTCTATTTTTAGAAACACCGATCTGAAGTGTTTAAGCGTCTTGAGATTTCGATTTACAGCTTGTTGAGAACGGTAGTCCGGATGAAACGTCCTTACAGTCATTTTCAACATATTTCTGGAGAATTTCATAATTTTTAACATTTTCCCCACAAGCAATAATTTACGGCGTTTTAATATTCAAAGTTCACTTGTCAGCGAATGGTCTTAGGACTTCGGATCTTAGGATAATTGGTTAGAGCAAAAACATTTCTGCTAACGTCAGAATAAGCTACTTTTTGATTTCCCTGTACTTTCTTCGGACGGCATTTTATATCTTAAAAAGCAGGCAGGATTGCCGAGCGGTCTAAGGCGCTGGTTTTAGGCACCAGTCACTTCGGTGGCACGAGTTCGAATCTCGCTCCTGTCAACTTATCATACATGTCTGGAAATGACGTCGGACAAACGTTCTTATTTCCGCTTAACTATTTCGCCGAGAGAAATACGGGAATTTTGAAAAAAAGTATTTTACAAGTTTCGCTTGCATGAATGACGGGAGCGCTGAAACTGCTTTACTGTGCAGGTATTCCACCCCAAAGCAGGCAAAACCCTCTAGATTGCTCAAAAGTCACCCGAAAAATACACTTTCAGTGGAATGTGCAGAGCTGGTTGGGCATCAACGTATCATTTTGTGTCACTTACTTATTTAAATTTTTCATAAATTTAGGTCATTCATGTTTGTCATCTAGTGCTTAAATACGCGGAAATACGATATTATCTGCACGCTCGTCCACATTGTGTATTTGAAAAGGCTGGCAGGATGGCCGAGCGTTCTAAGGCGCTGGTTTCAGGCAACAGTCACTTCGGTGGCGCGAGTTCGAATCTCACTCCTGTCATCTTATCTTGCATGTCTGGAAATGTCGTCGGACAGAGGATCTCGTTTAAGCTTAAATAATTTGCCGCCAGAAACACGCGAACTTTTCAAAATATAATTAACAAGTCTTCCTCGCATTGGGGAAAAACAGCGCTTGTTCCACTTGATTTTGCTTAAACTTCCGTCTATTTTTAGAGACACCGATCTGAAGTGTTTAAACGTCATGAGATTTCGATTTACAACTTGTTGAGAACGATGGCCCGGATGAAACGTCCTTACAGTCATGTTCAACATGTCTCTGTATAATTTCATCAATTCTAACATTTTACCCACAAGCAATAATTTACGGCGTTTTAATATTCAAAGTTCACTTGTCAGCGGATGGTTTTAGGACTTCGGATCTTAAGATAATTGGTTAGAGCAAAAACATTTCTGCTATCGTCAGCAAAAGCTACTTTTTGGTTTCCCTGTACTTTCGTGGCACGGCATTTTATATCTTAAAAAGAAGCCAGAATGGCCGAGCAGTCTAAGGCGCTGGTTTTAGGCACCAGTCACTTCGGTGGCGCGAGTTCGAATCTTGCTCCTGTCAACTTATCATACATGTCTGTAAATGACGTCGAACAAACGTTCTTATTTCCCCTTAACTATTTCGCCGAGAGAATTACGTGAATTTTTAAAAAAAGTATTTTACAAGTTTCGCTTGCATGAATGACGAGAGCGCTGAAACTGCTTTACTGTGCAGGTATTCCACCCAAAAACAGGCAAAACCCTCTAGATTGCTCAAAAGTCACCCGAAAAATACACTTGCAGTGGAATGTGCGGAGCTGGTTGGGCATCAACGTTTCATTTTGTGTCACTTACTTATTTAAATTTTTCATAAATTTCGGTCATTCATGTTTGTCATCTAGTGCTTAAATACGCGGAAATACGATATTATCTGCACGCTCGTCCACATTATGTATTTGAAAAGGCGGGCAGGATGGCCGAGCGGTCAAAGGTGCTGGTTAAGGCACCAGTCACTTGTGGCGCGGGTTCGTATCTCGCTCCTGTCATCTTATATTGCATGTGTGGAAATGTCGTCGGACAGAAGATCTCGTTTTCGCCTAAATACTTTGCCGTCAGAAACACGCAAATTTTTCAAAATATATTTAACAAGTCTTCCTCGCATTGAGGAAAAGAGCGCTTATTCCACTTGATTTTGTTTAAACATCCGTCTATTTTTAGAGACACCGATCGGAAGTGTTTAAGCGTCATGAGATTTCGATTTACAGCTTGTTGAGAACGATGGTCCGGATGAAACGTCCTTACAGTCATGTTCAACATATCTCTGTATAATTTCTAATTTCTAACATTTTATCCACAAGCAATAAATAGCTAGTATAGAGTAATATATATATATATTAGATGTAATATAAACATACTTTTTAAAAAAACACGGTCAATCTCTCATAAAAATTATCATACGGATTTTTGCTTGTGACGTCACAACTTTTCGTCACACTCCATTACACAAAATACCGTTGATCAACAGCAAGAATCCTCTGATCATCAACCCATGCGCAATAAGATGTGATGAGTAGAGCAAAACTCGGCAATCTTCGGACAAATGTGGTCATGGATTGGTGCTTATCGGAGGATGAAAAGGCAGATCATGAAAAATTGTGGGGTTGGCTTGAGGTCAAGGTTATCTTACAGCATAGCTGTAAGATACTATAATAAAATGTGCGTTAACTGTCAAGCAAAATTTAATATATTTGGAAATGCGGTAGCCCTAATACTGGCCGGCGTTGGTATCTCCCTGCCACTGGTAGCGTTGGCACTGGCGTTAGAAAAATCAGAGTGTAGGGCGAATGAATGGATGAGACATTCGAGGCCTTTGAGGGAACATCTTGATGTTCGTCCTTGCAACTGTAAATAAAAATGGAACAATGTAAGGACTGTGAACGTATGCTGGATGAATATGATAGGTGTAGATGCGGGCGAAGGTTTGAGGTAAATGGTAAACTTTTATGCTGGTACTGCTACCAGGAATATATCACCTACAACGGGGGCGGGTGTGTATGTACGATGACATGCAACCGTCTGACATCGTTTGAATTACAATAAAACAAGATGCTAAAATTTGAAGATGAGCTTGTCAGCCCTAAAATTTCTACAACCATGCGGCTACCTTTACAGACATAAATGATATCAACGTGGACTGCCTGACAGTGTCAGATCCGGTACCGGCCAATGGGGGTAAGGATCAACGTATAGTTATAGGCTACCATACAATAGACCTCATGGTGGCCCTTAGGGTAAAGACACCTGAAATCTGGTCCCCGAATGGCGTGACCCGGTACAACGCCGATGCCGTGCCGGCTATGAGTCTTGATTTTGAAGAGTACCCCGATTGGGTAGCGAAATATCGTCAGATTTGGGACAAGATCGAAGAATTAAATACTGAGCAATTGACAACGGAGCCGGTCAAAAACGACCGGTATGTTAACGCAAAGTTAAAATATTACAAAGACGCGATCACGACTAAATTCCATGGTCCGGTACCCTATGATGAGCCCTGCCAAGCCAGTGCAATCATGACCATTCATCGGTAAGCTACTTTTTGATTTCCCTGTACTTTCTTCGGACGGCATTTTATATCTTAAAAAGCAGGCAGGATTGCGAGCGGTCTAAGGCGCTGGTTTTAGGCACCAGTCACTTCGGTGGCACGCAGTTCGAATCTCGCTCCTGTCAACTTATCATACATGTCTGGAAATGACGTCGGACAAACGTTCTTATTTCCGCTTAACTATTTCGCCGAGAAGAAATACGGGATTTTGAAAAAAAGTATTTACAAGTTTCGCTTGCATGAATGACGGGAGCGCTGAAACTGCTTTACTGTGCAGGTATTCCACCCCAAACAGGCAAAACCCTCTAGATTTGCTCAAAAGTCACCCGAAAAATACACTTTCAGTGGAATGTGCAGAGCTGGTTGGGCATCAACGTATCATTTTGTGTCACTTACTTATTTAAATTTTTCATAAATTTAGGTCATTCATGTTTGTCATCTAGTGTTAAATACGCGAAATACGATATTATCTGCACGCTCGTCCACATTGTGTATTTGAAAAGGCTGGCAGGATGGCCGAGCGTTCTAAGGCGCTGTTTCAGGCAACAGTCACTTCGGTGGCGCGAGTTCGAATCTCACTCCTGTCATCTTATCTTGCATGTCTGGAAATGTCGTCGGACAGAGGATCTCGTTTAAGTTAAATAATTTGCCCGCCAGCTCCTGTCATCTTATCTTGCATGTCTGGAAATGTCGTCGGACGGAAAATCTCGCATATGCTTAAATACTTTGTCGCCAGTAACCCGGGGAATTTTCAAAATATAATTAACAAGTCTTCCTCGCATTGTGGAAAAGTAGCGCCTGTTCCACTTGATTTTGCTTAAACATCCGTCTATTTTTAGATACACCCGATCTGAAGTGTTTAAGCGTCATGAGATTTGATTTACAGCTTGGTGAAAACGGTAGTCCGGATCAAACGTCCTTGCAGTCATCTTCAACATATTTCCGGAGAATTTCATAATTTCTAACATTTTACCCACCAACATATTTTACGGCGTTTTAATATTCAAAGTTCACTTTTCAGCGGACGGTTTTAGGACCTTCGGATCTTAGAATAATTGGTTAGGGCTAAAACATTTCTGCTAACGTCAGCATAAGCTACTTTTTGGTTTCCCTGTAACTTTCTTGCACGACATTTTATATCTTAAAAAGCAGGCAGGATGGCCGAGCGGTCTAAGGCGCTGGTTTTAGGCACCAGTCACTTCGGTGGCGCGAGTTCGAAATCTCGCTCCTGTCAACTTATCAATACATGTCTGTAATGATGTCGGATAAACGTTCTTATTTCCGCTTAACTATTCGCCCAGAGAAATACGCGAATTTTTGAAAAAAGTATTTACAAGTTTCGCTTGCATGAATGACGGGAGCGCTGAACTGCCTTGACTGTGGCAGGTATTCCACCCAAAAACAGGCAAAACCCTCTAGAATTTTTCAAAACGTCACCCGAAAAATATACTTGTAGTGGAATGTGCAGAGCTGGTTGTGCATCAACGTATCATTTTGCGTCACTTACTTATTTGAATTTTTCATAATTTCGGTTTACTCATGTTGGTCATCTAGTGCTTAAATACGCGGAAATACGATAATATCAGCACGCTCGTCCACATTATGCATTTGAAACGGCGGGCAAGATGCCGAGCAGTCTTAGGCGCTGGTTTAAGGGCAGCAATCACTTCGGATGGCGCGAGTTCGATCCTCGCTCCTGTCATCTTATCTTGCATGTCTGGAAATGTCGTCGGACGGAAAATCTCGCATATGCTTAAATACTTTGTCCGCCAAGTAACCCGGGGATTTTTCAAAAATATAATTAACAAGTCTTCCCTCGCATTGTGGGAAAAGTAGCGCTTGTTCCACTTGATTTTGCTTAAACATCCGTCTATTTTTAGATACACTGATCTGAAGTGTTTAAGCGTCATGAGTTCGATTTACAGCTTGTTGAGAAACGGTAGTCCGATCAAACGTCCTTGCGTCATCTTCAATATTTCTGGAGAATTTCATAATTTCTAACATTTACCCACCAGCAATAATTACGGCGTTTTAATATTCAAGAAGTTCACTTGTCAGCGGACGGTTTTAGGACTTCGGATCTTTAGAATAATTGGTTAGGGCAAAAACATTCTGCTAACGTCAGCATAAGCTACTTTTGTTTTCCTCTGTACTTTCTTGCCACGGACGTTTTAATCTTAAAAAGCACGCAGGATGGCCGAGCGGTCTAAGGCGCTGGTTTTAAGCACCAGTCACTTCTGTAGCGCGAGTTCGAATCTCGCTACTGCCAAACTTATCATACATGTCCGTAAATGACGTCGAACAAACGTTCTTATTTCCGCTTAACTATTTCGCCGAGAGAAATACGGGACTTTTTAAAAAAAGTATTTTACAAGTTTCGCTTGCATGAATGACGGGAGCGCTGAAACTGCTTTACTGTGCAGGTATCTCCACCCAAAAACAGGCAAAACCCTCTAGATTGCTCAAAAGTCACCCGAAAAATACACTTGCAGTGGAATGTGCGGAGCAGGTTGGGCATCAACGTATCATTTTGTGTCACTTACTTGGATTAAATTTTCATAAATTTCGGTTCATTCATGTTGTCATCTAGTGCTTAAATACGCAGAAATACGATATTATCTGCACGCTCGTCCACATTGTGTATTTGAAAAAGTTGGCAGGATGGCCGAGCGTTCTAAGGCGCTGGTTAAAGGCAACAGTCAGCTTCGGTGGCGCGAGTTCGTATCTCGCTCCTGTCATCTTATGTTGCATGTCTGGAAATGTCGTCGGACAGAAGATCTCGTTTATGCTTAAATACTTTCCTGCCAAAAACACGCGAACTTTTCAAAATATAATTAACAAGTCTTCCTCGCATTGGGGAAAAGTAGCGCTTTCTTCCACTTGATTTTCATTAAACATCCGTCTATTTTAGAAACACCGATCTGAAGTGTTTAAGCGTCTTGAGATTTCGATTTACAGCTTGTTGAGAACGGTAGTCCGGATGAAACGTCCTTACAGTCATTTTCAACATATTTCTGGAGAATTTCATAATTTTAACATTTTCCCCACAAGCAATAATTTACGGCGTTTTAATATTCAAGTTCACTTGTCAGCGAATGGTCTTAGGACTTCGGATCTTAGGATAATTGGTTAGAGCAAAAACATTTCTGCTAACGTCAGAATAAGCTACTTTTTGATTTCCCTGTACTTTCTTCGGACGGCATTTTATATCTTAAAAAGCAGGCAGGATTGCGAGCGGTCTAAGGCGCTGGTTTTAGGCACCAGTCACTTCGGTGGCACGAGTTCGAATCTCGCTCCTGTCAACTTATCATACATGTCTGGAAATGACGTCGGACAAACGTTCTTATTTCCGCTTAACTATTTCGCCGAGAGAAATACGGGAATTTTGAAAAAAAGTATTTTACAAGTTTCGCTTGCATGAATGACGGGAGCGCTGAAACTGCTTTACTGTGCAGGTATTCCACCCCAAAGCAGGCAAAACCCTCTAGATTGCTCAAAAGTCACCCGAAAAATACACTTTCAGTGGAATGTGCAGAGCTGGTTGGGCATCAACGTATCATTTTGTGTCACTTACTTATTTAAATTTTTCATAAATTTAGGTCATTCATGTTTGTCATCTAGTGCTTAAATACGCGGAAATACGATATTATCTGCACGCTCGTCCACATTGTGTATTTGAAAAGGCTGGCAGGATGGCCGAGCGTTCTAAGGCGCTGGTTTCAGGCAACAGTCACTTCGGTGGCGCGAGTTCGAATCTCACTCCTGTCATCTTATCTTGCATGTCTGGAAATGTCGTCGGACAGAGGATCTCGTTTAAGCTTAAATAATTTGCCGCCAGAAACACGCGAACTTTTCAAAATATAATTAACAAGTCTTCCTCGCATTGGGGAAAAACAGCGCTTGTTCCACTTGATTTTGCTTAAACTTCCGTCTATTTTTAGAGACACCGATCTGAAGTGTTTAAACGTCATGAGATTTCGATTTACAACTTGTTGAGAACGATGGCCCGGATGAAACGTCCTTACAGTCATGTTCAACATGTCTCTGTATAATTTCATCAATTCTAACATTTTACCCACAAGCAATAATTTACGGCCGTTTTAATATTCAAAGTTCACTTGTCAGCGGATGGTTTTAGGATTTCGGATCTTAAGATAATTGGTTAGAGCAAAAACATTTCTGCTATCGTCAGCAAAAGCTACTTTTTGGTTTCCCTGTACTTTCGTGGCACGGCATTTTATATCTTAAAAAGAAGCCAGAATGGCCGAGCAGTCTAAGGCGCTGGTTTTAGGCACCAGTCACTTCGGTGGCGCGAGTTCGAATCTTGCTCCTGTCAACTTATCATACATGTCTGTAAATGACGTCGAACAAACGTTCTTATTTCCCCTTAACTATTTCGCCGAGAGAATTACGTGAATTTTTAAAAAAAGTATTTTACAAGTTTCGCTTGCATGAATGACGAGAGCGCTGAAACTGCTTTACTGTGCAGGTATTCCACCCAAAAACAGGCAAAACCCTCTAGATTGCTCAAAAGTCACCCGAAAAATACACTTGCAGTGGAATGTGCGGAGCTGGTTGGGGCATCAACGTTTCATTTTGTGTCACTTACTTATTTAAATTTTTCATAAATTTCGGTCATTCATGTTTGTCATCTAGTGCTTAAATACGCGGAAATACGATATTATCTGCACGCTCGTCCACATTATGTATTTGAAAAGGCGGGCAGGATGGCCGAGCGGTCAAAGGTGCTGGTTAAGGCACCAGT
Organism: Hydractinia echinata; assembly: GCA_030067915.1. NCBI lineage: Eukaryota > Metazoa > Cnidaria > Hydrozoa > Anthoathecata > Hydractiniidae > Hydractinia > Hydractinia echinata. The sequence goes on along the minus strand of JASGCC010000398.1, from coordinate 85,280 downwards.
CACTTTATGTGGCGCGGGTTCGTATCTCGCTCCTGTCATCTTATATTGCATGTGTGGAAATGTCGTCGGACAGAAGATCTCGTTTTCGCCTAAATACTTTGCCGTCAGAAACACGCAAATTTTTCAAAATATATTTAACAAGTCTTCCTCGCATTGAGGAAAAGAGCGCTTATTCCACTTGATTTTGTTTAAACATCCGTCTATTTTTAGAGACACCGATCGGAAGTGTTTAAGCGTCATGAGATTTCGATTTACAGCTTGTTGAGAACGATGGTCCGGATGAAACGTCCTTACAGTCATGTTCAACATATCTCTGTATAATTTCCTAATTTCTAACATTTTATCCACAAGCAATAAATAGCTAGTATAGAGTAATATATATATATATTAGATGTAATATAAACATACTTTTTAAAAAAACACGGTCAATCTCTCATAAAAATTATCATACGGATTTTTGCTTGTGACGTCACAACTTTTCGTCACACTCCATTACACAAATACCGTTGATCAACAGCAAGAATCCTCTGATCATCAACCCATGCGCAATAAGATGTGATGAGTAGAGCAAAACTCGGCAATCTTCGGACAAATGTGGTCATGGATTGGTGCTTATCGGAGGATGAAAAGGCAGATCATGAAAAATTGTGGGGTTGGCTTGAGGTCAAGGTTATCTTACAGCATAGCTGTAAGATACTATAATAAAATGTGCGTTAACTGTCAAGCAAAATTTAATATATTTGGAAATGCGGTAGCCCTAATACTGGCCGGCGTTGGTATCTCCCTGCCACTGGTAGCGTTGGCACTGGCGTTAGAAAAATCAGAGTGTAGGGCGAATGAATGGATGAGACATTCGAGGCCTTTGAGGGAACATCTTGATGTTCGTCCTTGCAACTGTAAATAAAAATGGAACAATGTAAGGACTGTGAACGTATGCTGGATGAATATGATAGGTGTAGATGCGGGCGAAGGTTTGAGGTAAATGGTAAACTTTTATGCTGGTACTGCTACCAGGAATATATCACCTACAACGGGGGCGGGTGTGTATGTACGATGACATGCAACCGTCTGACATCGTTTGAATTACAATAAAACAAGATGCTAAAATTTGAAGATGAGCTTGTCAGCCCTAAAATTTTCTACAACCATGCGGCTACCTTTACAGACATAAATGATATCAACGTGGACTGCCTGACAGTGTCAGATCCGGTACCGGCCAATGGGGGTAAGGATCAACGTATAGTTATAGGCTACCATACAATAGACCTCATGGTGGCCCTTAGGGTAAAGACACCTGAAATCTGGTCCCCGAATGGCGTGACCCGGTACAACGCCGATGCCGTGCCGGCTATGAGTCTTGATTTTGAAGAGTACCCCGATTGGGTAGCGAAATATCGTCAGATTTGGGACAAGATCGAAGAATTAAATACTGAGCAATTGACAACGGAGCCGGTCAAAAACGACCGGTATGTTAACGCAAAGTTAAAATATTACAAAGACGCGATCACGACTAAATTCCATGGTCCGGTACCCTATGATGAGCCCTGCCAAGCCAGTGCAATCATGACCATTTCATCGGTGTACATGCAGGGTAAAAACCACTACCCACAGGTACATATTACCGAATGTAAATATCGACAATCCGAAAAGGGGCCCCTGCTAGGTGATGATGATTAGAAAAAAAGGGGGTACTAAATTCTCATGTAAGGGCATGTCAAAGAGGCAAAATGCTGTGACCTGGGGTAGATACCTGAGCGCGCTGAAGGGTGGTTTGGACATGGCTAAAAACGTAGGTTTTCGGGTACATGAGCAGCGTATGATTAATTACGAGCAGAACAAGCTCGGTCTCTCGGCGTTTTATGACAAGAGAGTTGTACATGACGATGGTGTACATACATCCCCACTTGTGGCCCAGGGTCACAAGTTGGCAGCACCGATGAAGAAAAGAAAGGAAGAACAATAAGAGGGTACTGTAGAGCCTGCGGTCAAAGCCTCTTCTGGGACCAGAATGTTGGCGTCTGGTATAAATGGACATATGCCTACTAATCGCTATGCTACTACCCTATGCCATGATCGCCTATGTTCTCTTTCGATATCGATATATAATAAAAAGGATGTCCGATATCGCAAGAGTATTCGACGATGCCTCTGCAGAATATGAACAGATAGAGAAACCCATCGATAAACGCCAGGACCTGAAAGAGGCCCTACGTAAGGGCAAGGGTCACCTTCTACCCAAAAAATGTACAGAAGAGTTTGTTGACAAGGCCCCCGAGGAGGCCGTCGATAAAGTATATACCGACTACGTACAGCGAGAACTCCACGAAAAGGGCGATAAAACAGCTAGTGCACTTTCCACTCATGCAATCAGTATATGATATGATAAGTAATTTTATAAATATTGATAATATAGATGCCTTGCGTCGTGACATTGAGGATGACCTTATCATTAAAGAGTCTATGGCAGAGATTGGTATATTGGTATATTGCACGCTTTGGAGATGTCTGGCACCACTACTCGTTGCAGGTCACACGGCACTGCATATGAGCAAGAAGAAAGAGAAGGTGGAGGAGACTAAAGATAACAAAGATGAGCAGCGCTTGTAGCATTATCATCAATCAGCAGCAGCCCGAGACCACGGAAAAAATTGTTGAGACTTTGGATTTATCCTATAGATCCTGAGGGCTATAAGATAAATGAGCGAGGATCGGAAATAAGAAGAAGGGCGAGTCATTACAGGGGCCGTAAAGCACCCGGGGCGTGTGGCCCAGGGTCACAAGTTGGCAGCACTGATGAAGAAAAGAAAAGAAGAAATGAAACAACAAGAGGGTACTGTAGAGCCTGCGGCCAAAGCCTTTTCTGGGACCAGTTCCGTACAGTCCATGGATAAATACCTTTATGGTGTAGGTACGCTTGTCGTGCTTGCGATAGGGGTTGGGGATGGTATAAATTTGGCAGGGGTGGCAAAAATGGTGGAGAAACCCACAAATCAACCCCCGAACCTCAACAAAAGGGCAAGGCTCATCCTGAATTTTTCAAAATGCTTTAATAATAAATGACAAGCAACGTAACCCCAAAAGAGAAGGAGATCCTTGACATGCTATATGAGACCGTTGTGGACCTTCGCTTATGCCCTTGGGGGCAAGACAATCTTGGGTATTTCACGCCCATCTGCCAAAATGGACGTGAATGACATCCTCAAGATGACTGCCTACTTCGCGGCGGGACGGGCGAGTCGTGAAATGGCCGTCAATAAAGGCTGGTTGCCCGCGTCCATCGTGCCGAAACAAGCAAAATAGAGCGCCCGGTAAAATTTTCTACTTGCCCCAAGGGGGATAAATAGAAATGGATGAGGGTAAAAACTGCTCAAAATGCAAAAAAGTCTTAAACCTGGATAACTTCAGGATCAAGCCTTGTGGTCAGCTAAATCAGCAGTGCAAAAATTGCCTCAATATTAGCAAGACATCGCCCAAACGTCGTTGTGAACATGTAGGGAATAAGCCGCTATACAACCTCGTGACTATTTGTAGAGGTCACATTGAAGCTCAGTTTTCCGAAGGTATGACATGGGAAGAATACGAATTTTTGCACATTCATCACAAGGTTCCATTTAAGTATATTGAAACAGGCAGGTACCCAACGCTTGCCAATGTTTCCAAAGCATTACACAGGGCGAGTACCTTCAAGTAAATGAATAAGATATGCATAAAATGCAAAAAAATGTTAAACCTGGACAGTTTTAGGTTTAAAGGGAATGGTAGGACTAAGAGCTGCATAGGTTGCCTCGATAAAGCCAAGGCCAGGCGGCGTATAAAATGTAAGGACCCTGTTATTGAAAAGGTGGACATTCTTGCCACTGATAGCGAGATTAGAGATAGCCAGCAGGATGAAAGTTACCTAATTTTGTATATATTTTTAACCTATGATATCCTACCCCGTACATTGAACTCGTCGAGGCACCACCCGAGAGCTATGAAAGGGAACTACTAATCACAAGGTACTGCAATACATTACGAGGCCTACAGGGAAAATTAACATATACTCCGCCACCTTTGGACTATAAGGCCCGAAATACCAAGATCTGCCCCACATGCCACGGCTTTTTAGAGAATAAACATGGAGGTGTGCTGATCTGCCGCGACTGTGCCGGTGTATTTTCAAAGGTCTCCGATCAGAAGTGGCTATACTAGTAAATGAACATTGTTAAAGGGCCCCATACGGCAATCTTTACAGGCCCGACAAGTTGTGGCAAGACACAACGTGTCCTGGACCTTCTGGAAAACGAATACAAAAAACACTATCAAAACATAGTGATACTTTGTCCTACTATACGGTGGAATACCACCTACTTGGAAAGGGCCTCAATCTGGAAAGATCCTTACGTATTCCTTATAGATCCTAAGGATCAGCTGTTTGAATGGGTAGCGAAATTGTCCTCATTGCTGGCAGGCGAGGAGAGTCTTTTCATAGTGGACGACATGATATCTGACGAGAGCCTCGATAAAAAAGGCAGCCCCTACTTGAATTGGTTATTTCAGGTAGGCATCGCAAGCATAGCTTATGGCTACTCACACAGTCGTACACTGCTCTCCCTAAAAATTTGAGGAGGCAGAAGAAGGCCCTGTTTTTTTGTGGTACCCTCACGAGAGCAGCGACATGAGGGTACTTGACGAAGAGACGAACATGATGTCGGACTGGTCGGACATCAAGGCTGAGCTGGAAAAGTCAAAGCATGCATGCCTATATGTGAGATTGGAACATCCTAGGACTTGGAAGATTCTCGAGTGAAAACCTCTGGCCAAGCATTGGTATATAGAAATGTCTATTGCAGCGGTTGATTATTTCCAAGGAAAACAAGTCCGATCATTTTATGTTCTAGATAAAGGTCAATGCATTGTGGCATCCGATGCTTGGAGAGCTGTAGGATATAAATGAAGGGCCGGGGTACAAGCCATTCAGCGATATGTTCCTGCCAGGTATAAAATGCGATTAGGTGACGCTATAACCAGCCCTGGGGGTGTAATCAGATCTGAGTAACCCAACCAAACACAGTTTTGCTGACTGACGCCGGCCTATATACCTTCCTCCTGAGATGTGGTCAACCTGACGCAGAACCTTTTTTAGGGTTGGTTGTAGAAGAGGTGCTACCCACGGAAATGCGAAAGCTTGCCGCAATAATCGAAGAAAGAGATACTGCTTTCGCCATACTCGAGGATGATCTGGAGGATAGGGGCAACCAGCTCATGGTATTGGGGGATGAACTCGAGGCACAGGCCCAGGAAAATGTAAGGCTTCGACAAAGACATGTACCCAAGGCCCAGGACCCCAGAAAAGACAACGTCATCATTATCCACCGTAAGCACAGCGCACGGGATGACGAATGCCATCATCTTCCCTATTACTGCACGCGTGTCCAGAGGCGTAATATTAGCAAAAAGCGATTGTGGTTCATTGACAACTACCCTGGCGCGCAGGAGATTGTCGTCATCGACAATCCCAACGGTATACACACCTTTAATCGGTTTGAAGAGGAGGGGCATGTGGAGCGTTATGGAAACCATTTCAGGCTTCTCGAGCTTACCAGGGATGACCTGTACGATTTGGGTGTTCCAGCACTATGGGACTAGGCAGACGATAATTTTACAATTTTAATACCCTTGCGGTATTAAAATTATCATTTGTGACCCTTTCAGCTCTACAATATTCAGGTACCTGGGCCTCTTTACCAATCCCTAACACCCTCCGGAGGTACCTCAACATCCTCCGGTACCAGCATCAATCCCTCTGACACGAAGCTTCTTTCAGGACCATCCTCTAAATAGTACAGCACGCGACTACTCGCTGCTATACGATCCGGTCTATACATTTTCCTACTCCAAAAGCCGTCGGTGGCGCGTCTTTTTGAATCTCCATGTTCTTCCCCCGGTTCTAACAGATAGAGATACAACCCGTCGTCAGGTTATTGTTTCTCTTCCGGATATTCTTCGCTTTTTGCAAGAGGTACCTCCTCAAGCTTGATCGCCTTGTTAGGTTTCATATCAATCATGGCAGTCTTGATATTATTGAGACCCTTCACGATGGTATACAGATTCTTCACCCATATACTGCTAGTCTCATCAGAGGCTAGTTATTGCGCATCTTGAGGCTTGAAGAGCCTTTCCGCGAGTACCTTGTTATAGCTCTCTACAAAGGCCGTGAAGGTATGGTGATATTTGGTGGTAGCCCGCTTAATCTCGACACCTTTGCCTTCCAGTAGCTTCGTTACATCTGATGTGAACTCACTACCGTTATCACACTGAAAAATCTTGGGATATCGTAAAGGTCCTGCCTTGTAGATGTTTTTGATCATCCCCGCAACCTCACTAGCTTTTTTGGTACGTAGGGGCCTGACTACTTTGTACCTTGAGGCCACGTCAATGCCTGTCAGGATGTATTTGTATGTGCTTCCATATAGCTTGTCATGCGGCATATACAACAAATCAAACTGATGCATTTCATTGGGTGTTGTAATGGTGAAGTGCGGATAATCAATACGTTTTGGCCCCCTGATGTGTCGGAGCCAGAGCAGCTGCCTGGATAGCCAATGAGTGACTAGTTTTTTTGATAGACCGGCTTCTGCAGCGAGTAATTTGATAGCCTTGCGCCCGGCCCAGAGATGCCCTGGGGTGTAGTAAATTTGACCTAATTTCTCCGCCTCCTCATCGGTAATACTATGTGATGCTTTTGACATGTCTTTATTTATACATGTTAAAAACGTTCTTACACCAATACTTGTAGGCGACGAAGCCTAGTAGTGATAATGAGCCAAGGATGAATGTGTGCTCGCCGTCTTGTTGGGGTTTGGAGGGTGTATAATAGTCAGATAATTGTGGTGCCTTATTTTCTGAGGCGATATAGAATTTGTACATGTCGTCATCCAGTTCACGAAGGCTCTTGCCGGCCTTAATTTGCATCTCCCTTTCATTTGCAAACCAATCGAGTTTGGCTTGCCTATTTCTAATCGAAAAAGCCTGGGCAGAATTTAATTTCTCGACCGCTTCATCATGCCTCTTACGCTTCGCCTCTCCATGTCCCGAGAGCTTACTAAATAGATAGTTGGTTCCGCTGAATGCTAGGGCGTTGATTAGCGCGCCCCCCGCCATGATCATAAGAGTAGCCATGTCTCTTTATTCTTTGGCCACTAGTACTCCACAGAATTATAACGCCCACCTAGAATGTTTAATTGGGCATCCATAACATTTTATATCTCCGGTTCCGTCGGCCTTTTTGGTCATATGGAGAGTAATGCCGTCACTAAGCCTCTGAAGGGGTCTCCCACTACCATGTAGGGTATGGTCTAGAGATGCTCTGAAATCAACGAATAATGCATACCTTTCATTGAAAAATTGGCCAATCGTGATATTTGAGTCGTGACTACCAAAGAGATTTGCAATTTGTTCCAAGTGGTCCTTGGGAAGCATGGCATGGCTATACAGTTCTTTAGGTTCACCTTGCACCGTGACACTTATTTTTTCAATCGTAGGATTATAAAACACCTCGTTGATACCGGAATAGGCCTTCACTTTCCCAGGGTCTATGAAGAGTAACAAGACACCTTTGAGACTCTTGGCAGGGGTATCGATTTGGAGATTGTAGCTTGTATCAGCCTTTTTTTGACATCATGGCACTTGCGAGACCTTCATGAGTGATCTTGTCAAATTCCAGTTTTATATTGGTTATATTATATCCTGCATCTGCTGCCTTGGCTGCCGTAGATCCCACGGCTGCTGTCCCTGTATCTTTGATGACATCGCTATGCTGTGCGAAATGTAGGACAAACTGTAGCCTGTCATGTAGCTCTGCCGGGTAAAATGGTAAGTCTCTGGTGACTTCAAAGAGCTTGCCGAGCGGTATGCAGAAAGTGTTGCCATACGCCGCAGCTATCGCTTTCTCCTAATCTGTACCAACGTACTCAGCAGCCTTGACCTGCAGGGCCCTGATAGTACCATCGTTGGGGTTGATTCCCTCTAGGATGAGGTTGTTTTCACGATCAAAACTTAGGTAGCCAGAGGTCCCGGTACAAAGCCATAATATTGAAATCAGATATATTCTGAATTTCATTCCCATCCAAAGTAACTCGCAAATTTTTAATCAGACTTTTGCCGATATTGCTCACTAGAGTACGTTTTGTATTTGTGCCCGTCAACGTCAGGTCAAATAAGAGCTTGAGGCTACCAGGAAAACTGACATCATTCTGCCCCATATTGGGGATATCCATGTAGAGGTCCTCATGTTGATTGATTGTAGAGGGTATATGGCTTATCTGAACTCGCTGCTTTCGTCCTTTGATACCGAAGAGCTGTTTCGTCTCTGCGTAGGGGTCTAGGGTTGTTCCAAATCCACTCATGTTTATTATATAGTTGTAATAAATGCCAACGAATCCAATGTTTGACCATGATCTTCCTGATGAGGTTGGAAGGGATGATAAGCCTGATGATAACACATCAAAACTCCCATCAACACCAGGGCCTTCAACCCAAGGGGAACAACATGGTGTCCCGGGGGAGCTCCTTTCGGACCAGAGGAAAATATTGTTAGAGGATAAAGTCAATGACCTCTACGAACGTTTTGAGGAGAGGCTGGGAAATCCTATTGCAATACCATACGACGAGTTTAGGGTGGAGGGGAAACGTCTTTTTTTCAACGTAATAGACCTGACACCATTAATTACAAAGAATAAGGGTGGGCTGCGAGCTGCCGGTGAGATGATAAAAAAATTAAAAGCAGATCTCGTGCGGGACCTAGGCTTTACTGACTATGTTACTACACCCAACAGGGGTAAGGCGGCAGCCCAGGCACTTGGGAAAAAGGTTGATGACATTGTGAGGAAGGATATGGCCGATGATGTCATATCTATGGAGTCCATAGAGGAGTTCGTCGATGGCACGGAAAACGTTATGGAGGAAACGTCATTTGGCGGCACCGATGAAATCACTGAACGTAAAAGAAGGGGGCTTAACCTCGAACTTAAAACCATAAGGGGTAACCTGAGAAGTCTAGAAAGTAAGATCATTTCGTTTGATACCGGGATTGACAATGCAAAGGCTGAATTGAAAAAACTTGAGAAGCAGAAGGCCAGGGCAACCGAGGGGCAAAAGGCTAAACTTGGGAGGGATATAGAAAATCTTAATGCTAAGATCGAGGACTTAACCGATAAAAAGGAAGCCACGCAGAATGCACGTAGCCTACTTTCCAAGGAAATTTACAGTCGGCTGAGGACCATCAAGGAAACGTTGATGAAAATTGCCGGGGATGATACGTCTCTGTTGGAAAAGCTAAAAATCCTCTTCAGGGAGCAGGGTATAACCATAGCGAGTATAGTCTCCGCTATTGGTCTATTAATAAGTACCATCGTACTTGCGGCTACTGGAGGGGGTGCCGCCGCGGGTGCTGCAGGAGGAAGTGCTGCAGGGAAGTGGTTTGTAGAGAAGCAGTTGGAAAGGCTTGGAAAGTTCCTGAAATACCTACCTGGTAAGGCAGGTATTGCATAGCCGGGGTTTATGGGTACCATAGTCTCGTTCTTTTTGAGGGTGGCGGCAACCGTTGTCGAATACGCAGCCAGGCATCTGTACATGGCCATCGCAGCCACTGCCGGGTTTGTCGTGTTCTATGTTTGGGGGGCCTAAACATTTTTTAACCATATATAGGCAATGATGATCCCCACCCCTGTCGTGATTAATGCGGCCTTCGTATCCTCGTGCTGGTTTTGCGGGGGAGGCATAACATGTTTGGGGGGCAGTCTTATATCTGCCACCACATGTCTGATGGTATGCTCGGTATGCCTAAGGGGTGTGGTATGTATAGGTGTTTTGGTAATATGCCTGGGGGGTGTAGTATGTATAGGTGTTTTGATAGTATGCCCGGGGGGTGGGGCTGCCCCATGTCTGACAATAGGCTTGTTGTTCACATCGGTCTGTGCTCCAACATTTACATTGGCGGGTGCTATCAGGATATTGTTGTTGTACCCTTTAATCCTGCCTATGCACAGGTTCATGTCGGATGGCAACATATATACCCTTGGCATCACGGCAAAATTCACCGGTGTTCGGGCATATTGAAGTACCTTCTGAAACTCTGTAATGTCGTGTCCCATATTCTCCTGACGTTGTACCATGGCTTCAAATTTCTGCATTAAAATCTGCCTTGCTGTATAGTTGTCCGCACCGGATCCTAGCAGGGGTGCCTTGGCCCCGGCCTGTGAGCCAAGCAACAAGACCACTAAACACTTATGCTCTCGCTTAGTTTGGTAAGACCTTCCGATGTCAACCCCTGACTTGTAGGGGTAATGAACTTGCCCCAATCACCATTGACCTGCGGCACCAGGTGCCATTTGTCAATGACGCCCCTATTGATTTGAATTTGTACATGCCCCTGGCATCTGCAACATATTCGCGACATACCTGTGCATATCCGGATGTGGAATAGGGATTTTTGTACTGCGAGAACCAATCGTTATAAGGCATGGGTGCCTTCATTATTGCTAGGATGCGACGCATCTGGTGGTACACATGGAACTTGAAGATGAAGTTGACAAGGGGTACGGAGCCTGTTAGGTGCCTAGCAGAGATGCCTAATGCCGTAGTTGCGCAATGGATAGCAAAATTGACCTGTACGTTCCAGTAGTCCAACGTTTGTCCCTTCCAACCCACTATGGCAGGGTCATTAAGCAGATTTGTTAAAGGTTTGATTGGGTATTTTGTAAACTCGGGGAAGGTCACAGAAATGTGTGAGTCTATAGACACGTACAGGTCTTGTTGCTCTAGGTTGATTACACCAAGGGGCCATTCACCCCTTTGCCTTGGGGTTGTATGAGTAGATATTCATTCCTTTTCTTCTAACAAGAAAAGGAATAATGAAGCAACTCTACATCACTGATATTGGGAAGCCTACGATATTTGATGATTATTTGGGTCAAAACTGCAAGATAGCCTTGAAGTCTATAAGTATACGCTGTGAATGGCTAAACATATACAACAATATTGACTTCACATTAAGAAAAGTTGGTCCTGATCAAAGGGAGACCAGGATACGGATTATGGCTGGCCTGTACCGTATTGAAGATATAGTTTCCATTGTCAAAGCGCAATCAGAGGGGAAGATAAGCCTCTTTATACTAAAAAATGGTCTGTGTACCCTTCGTGTCAATGATGGGTACACAGTTGCGTTTAACCGAAACCTTCATGAACTGTTGGGCCTATCCTACGATCCTGCAAAGAAATATTATCAGAAGGGCGACTACACAAGTCCTATAAAACAGATATTTATAAAAGGCTAAGACTGATTTGCCCACAGCTGGACGAGGATTACTCATTCCTGGACGGAAAAAAATCTAAGATTCTGGCAGTATTACCTATTAGGGAGCCAGCCTTATGGGGTGATATGTTGGCTTGGAATTTTGATACGCCCATATGCCTTCCCATTGAAGGGTAGTACGGATCGTCTAGAATTTCTCTTAACTGACGAGTTTCATTTGGATAAGAACGTAGCATTTACAGGTCTGAGTATGCAAATTATTCTAGAATAAAATGGCGGACATTAGTAAAATGTACCCCAGCTTGCCTAATGCGCCGGCATATGCTGATATACAGGACGAAAGTCAAAGGTATAGGCTTGATGAAATCAATTCCATCGAGAGGTATTTTCGAAGTGAAATCAGGGATCGTGATAAACTGGCAAAAAAATTTAAAATGCATGGGACCTGGGTAAGCTTCTGTGACCATGGTCTATTGGGGGTATCAGTTATTACCTCCGGGATCGTCGTGAGTACATTATTATCAGGTATTGGTGTGCCGCTTGCCGTTGCGATGTGCGGCTTATCGTTGGCTGTTGGGATGGGGCAGGCAGGCCTTAAGACTGCTGGAAGAAGGTTGGGGGTAAAGTCAAAAAAGCATGAGAATATAAGGCTTATCGCCGAGGCAAAACTCAACTCAATCGTTGATTTAATCTCAAGGGCTGTTGAAAATGGTGAAATTGACAAATGCGAGTTTAGTCATATATTGCAAGAGAAACAGAAGTATATGATATTGAAGGAGCAGATGCGACAGCGTTTTAATCGTATTGTGAACTCCCTCAATGAAGACGCAGGCAGGAGGGTAGGGAAGAGTTTTTAAAAAACGTTCAGTCTGTACGATATGCAAGTACTACCTAGAATTCCCACCCGAATATAATCCCTTCTAAAATATTTCATAGGTCTCGTAGGCCTATGAAATATAGATGGTTTTTTCTAATCATCCTCACCTAGCAGGGACCCCTTTTCGGATTGTCGATATTTACATTCGGTAATATGTACCTGTGGGTAGTGGTTTTTACCCTGCATGTACACCGATGAAATGGTCATGATTGCACTGGCTTGGCAGGGCTCATCATAGGGTACCGGACCATGGAATTTAGTCGTGATCGCGTCTTTGTAATATTTTAACTTTGCGTTAACATACCGGTCGTTTTTGACCGGCTCCGTCGTCAATTGCTCAGTATTTAATTCTTCGATCTTGCCCCAAATCTGACGATATTTCGCTACCCAATCGGGGTACTCTTCAAAATCAAGACCCATAGCCGGCACGGCATTGGCGTTGTACCGGGTCACGCCATTCGGGGACCAGATTTTAGGTGTCTTTACCCTAAGTGCCCCCACGAGGTCTATTGTATGGTAGCCTATAACTATACGTTGATCCTTACCCCCATTGGGCGGTACCGGATCTGACACTATCAGGCAGTCCACGTTGATATCATTTATGTCTGTAAAGGTAGCCGCATGGTTGTAGAAAATTTTAGGGCTGACAAGCTCATCTTCAAATTTTAGCATCTTGTTTTATTGTAATTCAAACGATGTCAGACGGTTGCATGTCATCGTACATACACACCCGCCCCCGTTGTAGGTGATATATTCCTGGTAGCAGTACCAGCATAAACGTTTACCATTTACCTCAAACCTTCGCCCGCATCTACATCTATCATATTCATCCAGCATACGTTCACAGTCCTTACATTGTTCCATTTTTATTTACAATTGCAAGGACGATCTTCGAGATATTCCCTCAAAAGCCTCGAATGTCTCATCCATTCATTCGCCCTACACTCTGATTTTTCTAACGCCAGTGCCAACGCTACCAGTGGCGGGGAGATACCAACGCCGGCCAGTATTAGGGCTACCGCATTTCCAAATATATTAAATTTTGCTTGACAGTTAACGCACATTTTATTATAGTATCTTACAACTATGCTGTAAGATAACCTTGACCTCAAGCCAACCCCCACAATTTTTCATGATCTGCCTTTTCATCCTCCGAAAAGCACCAATCCATGACCACATTTGTCCGAAGATTGCCGAGTTTTGCTCTACTTATCACATCTTATTGCGCATGCGTTAATGATCAGTGGATTTTGCTGATGATAAACGGTATTTTGTGTTGTGACGTCACAAGCAAAATTCCGTATGATAATTTTTATGAGAGTTAGACCGTGTTTTTTTAAAAAGTATGTTTATATTCCATCTCTATACTAGCTATTTTTGCCACCCCTGCCAAATTTATACCATACGCCAACCCCTATCACAAGCACGGCAAGCGTACTTACACCATAAAGGTATTTATCCATGGACTGTACGGAACTGGTCCCCGAAAAGGCTTTGGCCGCAGGCTCTACAGTACCCTGTTGTTGTTTCATTTCTTCTTTTCTTTTCTTCATCAGTGCTGCCAACTTGTGACCCTGGGCCACACGCCCCGGGTGCTTTACGCCCTTCTTCTTGTTTCCGATCCTCGCTCATTTATCTTATAGCCCTCAAGAGCTATAGGAAAAATCCAAAGTCTCAACAATTTTTTCCGTGGTCTCGGGCTGCTGTTGATTGATGATAATGTTACAAGCGCTGCTCATCTTATCTATAGTCTCCTCCACCTCCTCTTTCTTCTTGCTCATATGCAGTGCCGTGTGACCTGCAACGAGTAGTGGTGCTAGACATCTCCCAAGCGTGCAATATACCAATCTACCAAGCTCTGCCATAGACTCTTTAATGATAGGGTCATCCTCAATGTCACGACGCAAGGCATCTATATTATCAATATTTATAAAATTACTTATCATATTAGCATAAATACTGATTGCATAAGTGGAAAGTGCCTAGCTATTTTATCGCCCTTTTCGTGGAGTTCTCGCTGTACGTAGTCGGTATATACTTTATCGATGGCCTCCTCGGGGGCCTTGTCAACAAACTCTTCTGTACATTTTTTGGGTAGAAGGTGACCCTTGCCCTTACGTAGGGCCTCCTTCAGGGCCTGGCGTTTATCGATGGGTTTCTCTATCTGTTCATATTCTGCAGAGGCATCGTCGAATACTCTTGCGATATCGGACATCCTTTTTATTATATATCGATATCGAAAGAGAACATAGGCGATCATGGCATAGGGTAATAGCATAGCGATTAGTAGGCATATGTCCATTTATACCAGACGCCAACAGCTATCGCTAATATAGCCAGCGTACCTACACCATAAAGATATACATTATCCATGGACTGTACGCTGGTCCCAGAAAAGGCTTTAACCGCAAGCTCTACAGTACCCTCTTGTTGTTCTTCCTTTCTTTTCTTCATCGGTGCTGCCAACTTGTGACCCTGGGCCACAAGTGGGGATGTATGTACACCATCGTCATGTACAATTCTCTTGTCATAAAACGCCGAGAGACCGAGCTTGTTCTGCTCGTAAGTAATCATACCCTGCTCATGTACCCGAAAACCTACGTTTTTAGCCATGTCCAAACCACCCTTCAGCGCGCTCAGGTATCTACCCCGGGTCACAGCATTTTGCCTCTTTTACATGCCCTTACATGAGATTTTAGTACCTCCTTTACCTTCGATGAAATAACACTTGGCTGTCAAGGCAATCATCCGAAACCCAAAAAATTCAGCCTTAAATAATCCTCCTGTTCGACTCGAGTACTTATCGGTGACGAGCCAGTTTTGTACGTCTTTGTCGTACTCGTCAAATAGTTTGGGGCGAATGACATCTTGTAACTCTTCCGCAGAGATGGCAAAATACGCACTGTCAGTGTCCATGTAAATGTACTCAAAGTCCCGACGATCCACGTACTTGTCCAGAAAGTCGTAGTAAAATTCGAGCATGCGAAGTTTGGCCAATTGATATACCGCGATACCACATTGATAAGCTCTATCGATAGTACACTTGTGTTTGCCTTTTCTAAGCTTGTATGCCTCCCCAATCTCTTCAAGATCATCTAGGTACGGGCTTCGCAGGGCTGCATCAACCTCCTTTTCATCTCTCGTAAATATAGTATTTGCGTGCCTCGCGAGGTCTTCAATCATTTTTCCGTAGAAGCTGTTCCCTTTCAATTTTGCCGTATCCCGCGCAATACGCTTGTCGGGGTCTTTATCAGCCTGTCTCCGGGCGTCGGCAATCTCTTCCGGGAACCATTCAAAGGGCCTACCTCGGGCATACTTGAGAAACCGGTAAAAGGCAGTCACTTTCAGCCCATGGTCAAGGTACCATTTTAGCACAGGGGTATACAGTAGGATTTTTTCGGTCTTTAGCAACCCCAAAAAGCTTACGCGTACCCGGAAAACGCTTGCGACCCGTATTTTTTAAGTATTCGTGCATGTGCTCGGGGATTTGCTCGTCAGGTATCTCCTTGACGACAAACAGGGGAGCCATTTCGCTAAATTTGTCATGCAGATACTCGGGCACCTCGATATCAACCTGAGCAAACCCAAACAACGATCCATCCATCACACCCCGCGCCAGTAGCTCTAAGTTATGTGCCGATGTAGGTGTGCCCAGCCTGATCAGCTGTTCCTTCCCGCAAGGAAAGTCTTGCATTAGGGTACTCGGGTAGAGCATATTTGCGTCCTACCCTAGAATAGTCTTACATTCGTGTGGTTCCTTGTACACGTGAGACCTGATACCTGTCACGTCTCGTTCATGGTACCTACAGAATATGATCGCGGGACCGCCCACTATTCCCGTCCGCAAAAGGTCGTAGGCTTCATTCCTCGTGCATATTTCACATGTTTTCCGTACCTCCTTGCAGGCCTTACAGGTCTTGGTGTAGCAAGATCCTTACACCTATGCCTGCAGGGGTCCCCCGGAGCATATAGCTCTAACTTTGGGTTCAGCCGTAGGGACTTGTTCAATACGTACCGCATTGATACACCCGGAATACTGACCGCATCCTTCAAAATGTCTATCTCGTCGGTGTAATACTGCAGCCTCGTCTTATCCACGGCTTCAATGAACGGTTCCACATCGGCTAGGTTGTAGTCACGTAGCCAATCCATCATGGTGACACAGCCTCGTTTGTAAAACTCGGCGCAGAATGTCTCGTACTCTTCGAAAGATGGTGTGTTTTTCCCACTTAGACGATTATAAAAATCTTCGTGCGCCACAGGCCCCACATGGTTCAGCTTGTCGTGGCTAACAAACGATTCATATGGAAACACAAGCTTTTCGAGCTTACATTCCAACGACTTGCACCAACCGTCATAGCTTAAACCGGGAGCAAGGAAATTTTTTATATCGAGAAATTTAAATCTTGAGATGGTGAGGAACATGTAGTCGTTATCTTTTTTCGCCAACTTGATCTTATAGCCCTGCGTGATCTCTTCGACAAAATACCGCTTGATCAGGTTCATGTCGTACTTGCCGGAATTAAAACCGACTACAGATACTTGGCCTACCCACTCGTTCCACAACTCCTGGTTCTTTTTAGGGAGCATATCAAAGTCGTCAGGCCTCGGGTACATTCTCTCGACCTCTTTCACAATGAGGGCATGCCTCTTTTCCAGCTCCTCCACAAATTGTTTAACCAAGGTCTTGGGATTTTTGTGCTCGATGAACGTCGGGTCCCCAATCAAACTATCGGCAATGCCAACGCTTATTGGAATATGTCTCGAAAGGTATGTTAGATCAGCGGTTTGCTGGTAATTTAAAGGTGATAGGAGGGCTTCGAAATGAAATACAATATAGTGGGGTAGGGCTTGAATTTCTTCTCAAAGTACCTCTTGATTTTGGGTGGTTTATCACACTCCCAAGCTGTGACGAGATTGTACCCCTGTTCCCGTATCATCCTTTCCTTAGACTGGGTTGCACCGTAATGGGCCTTGTCCGATGCAGTTCTCTCGGACAGGCAGGGACAGCCGTGCCACCTACAACCGTTGTACTCGTAAACGGTCTTTGTGACAGGCTCATAGCCATCAACCTTCCACTCCTTTTTACCCTCACGGATAACACGTTCACCACCATGACCGCATAAGGCATGATGGATATGCCTTCTTTGCCTTGCCATGTATTCTATCCATTTTGATGCATCGTAGCTAAACCCTCATCGTAAAAGACCTTCTCCGCCCTGCCCGGCATACGTTTGACCTTTCCACCCTTGCAGATAATCGTCGTCTTGACACCCTCGCATTCGTTCCTTTTATGCCGCGTGAGAGAAAAGGCGTAATTAAACTTCTGTTTACATACCTCACATTCCCTGTGTTGGGTCAGCACATCTAAATCCTTGATGTAAAAACAGTGCCTGTCCAACATACCAAGATTGATGCCATCTAAACCTTTTTGTGTTGCTTTTGACCATAGACGAGTCGCCATGGTGCTTTCTCGGAGTTTGTCTTGGGTTCAAAGACCCTAATGTTGACCTTGAATTGCTTCGCAGCCCCCTCCAAATCCACCAGTCTCGTAGGCCTGACGTCCTTACGCTTAAGCTTGGGGTCCTCGTAGTACTCTCGGGCTAGGGTGAGGGCCGGCCTTGTTAGAAACTCTGTTCCTCGTTTTACATTAACCCTATATCTTACAGCTAAGCATCTCCAAAAGCATAGGTTGTCCGTTCTGGCATCCTCACCATCCATGGCGTAGATGCACCTTTTGTTTCGCAACCAACCCGGGAGAGGGCCGCATCCCAAAAGAGGTTCACGCGTACTTATCACCTTGATCTGTATGTGCCCAAAGACAATTTTTCCCTCATATGCTCCCGGGGTCTCGGTGGTCCTAACAGGTGGTAAATAAGCCCTGGTCCAAAACTCGTGATTCTCTAGATCGAATCGCTTCATCTCGCATTCTTCTACGAACGCTTCGATTTCCGCCATGCTTGACAGCGACTCGGAGCTCTTAGTTTTGTGCTAATCAGACACATCGCCCCCACCCTTGTAAATATCACAGCTAAAGCTATACACAACCTTAACGCGCATTTCTATATGTGGCGTGATTTTTTGCACAATCGCGTCCCTCAGAGATTGATTCAAATGATTATTGAACCGCCATGTTTTGATCCTATTTCCATCCTCCAACATCTGGATATCGTCCTCGGGGCCTTGATATTTAATATCCCCCGTGTAGTCCTACATTGCCTCCTGTTCAATCTCATCGTGAAGCGCTGTACCTCCCGAAAGTTGTTCCTTTGCCCTGTTGTAATAGAATGCAACGGTATCCCGCACACTCTGTAGTCGATCGGCAAGAGCGTCGCGAGTTGCTGCCACTGGTGCCGACACGGTGCTATATAGTTTACTGATGGCGTTCCTGAACCAACTCATCTTTATTATATACAGATTTGTCCGAAGATTGCCGAGTTTTGCTCTACTCATCACATCTTATTGCGCATGCGTTGATTATTAGCAGAATTCATACTCATTTTTTATATGTTAGGGACTTAGCCTTGATATGCATGACTAAGTATCGCATGATGAGGATTTTTCATGCATATCAACAGATTTCTGTGCAATGAGGTGTGACGAAAAGTTGTGACGTCACAAGCAAAAATTGTGTATGATAGTTTTTATCAGAGTTTGACCGTGTTTTTTTAAAAAGTATGTTTATATTCCATCTCTACTCTAGCTTAATTTACGCCGTTTTAATATTCAAAGTTCACTTGTCTGCGGATGGTTTTAGGACATGGGATCTTAGAATAATTAAAAAGCAACCAGGATGGCCGAGCAGTCTAAGGCGCTGGTTTTAGGCACCAGTCACTTCGGTGGCGCGGGTTCGAATCTCGCTCCTGTCAACTTATCATACATGTCTATAAATGTCGGACAAACGTTCTTATTTCCGCTTAACTATTTCGCCGAGAGAAATACGGGAATTTTAAAAAAAAGTATTTTACAAGTTTCCCTTGCATGAATGACGGGAGCGCTGAAATTGCTTGACCGCGCAGGATATTCCACCCAAAAACAGGCAAAACCCTCCAGATTGCTCCAAAGTCACCCAAAAAATACACTTGCAGTGGAATGTGCAGAGCTGGTTGGGCATCAACGTATCATTTTGCGTCACTTACTTATTTAAATTTTTCATAACTTTCGGTCATTCATGTTTGTCATGTAGTGCCTAACTACGCGGAAATACGATATTATCTGCACGCTCGTCCACATTATGTATTTGAAAAGTCGGGCAGGATGGCCCAGTGGTCTAAGGGGCTGTTCTAAGGCACCAGTCACTTCGGTGGCGCCGGTTCGTATCTCGCACCTGTCATCATGTGTGGAAATGTCGTCGGACAGAAGATCTCCTTCACGCTTAAATACTTTGCCGCCAGAAACACGCGATTTTTTTAAAATATATTTAACAAGTCTTCCTCGCATTGGGGAAAAACAGCGCTTGTTCCACTTGATTTTGCTTAAACTTCCGTCTATTTTTAGAGACACCGATCTGAAGTGTTTAAGCGTCATGAGATTTCGATTTACAGCTTGTTGAGAACGGTAGTCCGGATGAAACGTCCTTACAGTCATGTTCAACATATCTCTGTATAATTTCATAATTTCACAAGCAATAATTTACGGCGTTTTAATATTCAAAGTTCACTTGTCTGCGGATGGTTTTAGGACATCAGATCTTAAAATAATTGGTTAGAGCAAAAAGATTTCTGCTAACGTCAGCATAAGCTACTTTTTGGTTTCTGTATTTTCTTGGCACGGCATTTTATATCTTAAAAATCAGGCAGGATGGCCGAGCGGTCTAAGGCGCTGGTTTTAGGCACCAGTCACTTCGGTCGCGCGAGTTCGAATCTCGCTCCTGTCAACTTATCATACATGTCTGGAAATGACGTCGGACAAACGTTCTTATTTCCGCTTAACTATATCCCCGAGAGAAATACGGGAATTTAAAAAAAAACTATTTTACAAGTTTCGCTTGCATGAATGACGGGAGGGCTGAAACTGCTTGACTGTGCAGGTATTCCACCCAAAAACAGGCAAAACCCTCTAGATTGTTCAAACGTCAACCAAAAAATACACTTGCAGTGGAATGTGCAGAGCTGGTTGGGCATCAACGTATCATTTTGCGTCACTGACTTATTTGAATTTTTCATAATTTTCGGTTACTTATGTTTGTCATCTAGTGCTTAAATACGCGGAAATACGATATTATCAGCACGCTCGTCCACATTATGTATTTGAAACGGCGGGCAGGATGGCCGAGCAGTCTAAGGAGCTGGTTTAAGGCACCAGTCACTTCGGTTGGGCAAGTTCGAATATCGCTCCTGTCATCTTATCTTGCATGTCTGGAAATGTCGTCGTACAGAAGATCTCCTTTACGCTTAAATACTTTGTCGCCAGAAACACGGTTATTTTTTTTAAATATAATTAACAAGTCTTCCTTGCATTGGGGAAAAGTAGCGCTTGTTCCACTTGATTTTGCTTAAACATCCGTCTATTTTTAGAGACACCGATCTGAAGTGTTTAAGCGTCATGAGATTTCGATTTACAGCTTGTTGAGAACGGTAGTCCGGATGAAACGTCCTTACAGTCATGTTCAACATATCTCTGTATAATTTCATAATTTCACAAGCAATAATTTACGGCGTTTTAATATTCAAAGTTCACTTGTCTGCGGATGGTTTTAGGACATCGGATCTTAGAATAATTGGTTAGAGCAAAAAGATTTCTGCTAACGTCAGCATAAGCTACTTTTTGGTTTCTGTATTTTCTTGGCACGGCATTTTATATCTTAAAAATCAGGCAGGATGGCCGAGCGGTCTAAGGCGCTGGTTTTAGGCACCAGTCACTTCGGTGGCGCGAGTTCGAATCTCGCTCCTGTCAACTTATCATACATGTCTGGAAATGACGTCGGACAAACGTTCTTATTTCCGCTTAACTATATCCCCGAGAAAAATACGGGAATTTAAAAAAAAAACTATTTTACAAGTTTCGCTTGCATGAATGACGGGAGGGCTGAAACTGCTTGACTGTGTAGGTATTCCACCCAAAAACAGGCAAAACCCTCTAGATTGCTCCAACGTCAACCAAAAAATACACTTGCAGTGGAATGTGCAGAGCTGGTTGGGCATCAACGTATCATTTTGCGTCACTGACTTATTTGAATTTTTCATAATTTTCGGTTACTCATGTTTGTCATCTAGTGCTTAAATACGCGGAAATACGATATTATCAGCACGCTCGTCCACATTATGTATTTGAAACGGCGGGCAGGATGGCCGAGCAGTCTAAAGAGCTGGTTTAAGGCACCAGTCACTTCGGTGGCGCAAGTTCGAATATCGCTCCTGTCATCTTATCTTGCATGTCTGGAAATGTCGTCGTACAGAAGATCTCCTTTACTCTTAAATACTTTGCCGCCAGAAACTCGCGAATTTTTCAAAATATAATTAACAAGTCTTCCTCGCATTGTTGAAAAACAACGCTTGTTTCACTTGATTTTGCTTCAACGTCCGTCTATTTTTAGAGACACCGATCGGAAGTGTTTAAGCGTCATGAGATTTCGATTTAAAACTTGTTGAGAACGATGGTCCGGATGAAACGTCCTTACAGTCATGTTCAACATATCTCTGTATAATTTCATAATTTCTAACATTTTATCCACAAGCAATAATTTACGGCGTTTTAATATTCAAAGTTCACTTGTCTGCGGATGGTTTTAGGACATCGGATCTTAGAATAATTGGTTAGAGCAAAAAGATTTCTGCTAACGCCAGCATAAGCTACTTTTTGGTTTCTGTATTTTCTTGGCACGGCATTTTATATCTTAAAAATCAATCAGGATGGCCGAGCGGTCTAAGGCGCTGGTTTTAGGCACCAGTCACTTCGGTGGCGCGTGTTCGAATCTCGCTCCTGTCAACTTATCATACATGTCTGGAAATGACGTCGGACAAACGTTCTTATTTCCGCTTAACTATCTCGCCGAGAGAAATACGTGAATTTTTAAAAAAGTATTTTACAAGTTTCGCTTGCATGACTGACGGGAGCGCTAAAACGGCTTAATTGTGCAGGTATTCCACCCAAAAAACAGGCAAAACCCTCTAGATTGCTCAAAAGTCACCCGAAAAATACACTTGCAGTGGAATGTGCAGAGCTGGTTGGGCATCAACGTATCATTTTGCGTCACTTACTTATTTAAATTTTTCATAAATTTCGGTCATTCATGTTTGTCATCTAGTGCCTAAATACGCAGAAATGCGATATTATCTGCACGCTCGTCCTCATTATGTATTTGAAAAGGCGGGCAGGATGGCCGAGCGGTCTAAGGCGCTGGTTTAAGGCACCAGTCACTTCGGTGGCGCGAGTTCGAATCTCACTCCTGTCATCTTATGTTACATGTCTGGAAATGTCGTAAGACAGAAAATCTCGTTTACGCTTAAAAGCTTTGCCGCCAGAAACACGCGAATTTTTTAAAATACATTTAACAAGTCTTCCTCGCATTGCGGAAAAACAGCGCTTGTTCCACTTGATTTTGCTTAAACTTCGGTGTATTTTTAGAGACACCGATCTGAAGTGTTTAAGCGTCATGAGATTCCGATTTACAGCTTGTTGAGAACGGTAGTCCGGATGAAACATCTTTACAGTCATCTTCAACATATCTCTGTATAATTTCATAATTTCTAACATTTTACCCACATGCAATAATTTACGGCGTTTTAATATTCAAAATCCACTTGTCAGCGGATGGTCTTAGGA
Organism: Hydractinia echinata; assembly: GCA_030067915.1. Classification (NCBI taxonomy): domain Eukaryota; kingdom Metazoa; phylum Cnidaria; class Hydrozoa; order Anthoathecata; family Hydractiniidae; genus Hydractinia; species Hydractinia echinata. The sequence continues at coordinate 62,346 of JASGCC010000398.1, read as the reverse complement.
CTTCGGATCTTAGGATAATTGTTTAGAGTAAAAACATTTCTGCTAACTTCAGAATAAGTCACTTTTTGGTTTCCCTGTACTTTCTTGGCACCGCATTTTTTACCTTAAAAGCAGCCAGGACGGCCGCGCAGTCTAAGGCGCTGGTTTTAGGCACCAGTCACTTCGGTGGCGCGAGTTCGAATCTCGCTCCTGTCAACTTATCATACATGTCTATAAATGTCGGACAAACGTTCTTATTTCCGCTTAACTATTTCGCCGAGAGAAATACGTGAATTTTAAAAAAAAGTATTTTACAAGTTTCGCTTGCATGAATGACGGGAGCGCTGAAACTGATTGACTGTGCAGGTATTCCACCCAAAACAGGCAAAACCTTCCAGATTGCTCCAAAGTCACCCGAAAAATACACTTGCAGTGGAATGTGCAGAGCTGGTTGGGCATCAACGTATCATTTTGCGTCACTTACTAATTTAAATTTTTCATAATTTTCGGTCATTCATGTTTGTCCTGTAGTGCCTAACTACGCGGAAATACGACATTATCTGCACGCTCGTCCACATTATGTATTTGAAAAGGCGGGCAGGATGGCCCAGCGGTCTAAGGCGCTGTTCTAAGGCACCAGTCACTTCGGTGGCGCCGGTTCGTATCTCGCACCTGTCATCATGTGTGGAAATGTCGTCGGACAGAAGATCTCGTTTAAGCTTAAATACTTTGCCGCCAGAAACACGCGAATTTTTTAAAATATATTTAACAAGTCTTCCTCGCATTGGCGAAAAACAGCGCTTGTTCCACTTGATTTTGCTTAAACTTCCGTCTATTTTTGGAGACACCGATCTGAAGTGTTTAAACATCATGAGATTTCGATTTACAGTTTGTTGAGAACGGTAGTCCGGATGAAACATCCTTACAGTCATCTTCAATATATTTCTGGAGAATTTCATAATTTCTAACATTTTACCCACATGCAATAATTTACGGCGTTTAATATTCAAAGTTCACTTGTTAGCGGATGGTTTTAGGACTTCGGATCTTAGGATAATTGGTTAGAGCAAAAACATTTTTGCTAACGTCAGCAAAAGCTACTTTTTGGTTTCCCTGTACTTTCTTGGCACGGCATTTTATATCTTTAAAAGCAGGCAGGGTGGCCGAGCGGTCTAAGGCGCTGGTTTTAGGCACCAGTAACTTCGGTGGCGCGAGTTCGAATTTCGCTCCTGTCAACTTATCATACATGTCTATAAATGATGTCGGACAAACGTTCTTATTTCCGCTTAACTATTTCGCCGAGAGAAATACAAGAATTTTAAAGAAAAGTATTTTACAAGTTTGGCTTGCATGAATGACGGGAGCGCTGAAACTGCTTGACTGTGCAGATATTCCACCCCAAAACAGGCAAAACCCTCTAGATTGCTCAAACGTCACCCGAAAAATACACTTGCAGTGGAATGTGCAGAGCTGGTTGGGCATCAACGTATCATTTTGCGTCACTTACTTATTTGAATTTTTCATAAATTTCGGTTACTCATGTTTGTCATCTAGTGCTTAAATACGCGGAAATACGATATTATCAGTACGCTCGTCCACATTATGTATTTGAAACGGCGGGCAGGATGGCCGAGCAGTCTAAGGCGCTTGTTTAAGGCACCAGTCACTTCGGTGGCGCAAGTTCGAATATCGCTCCTGTCATCTTATCTTGCATGTCTTGAAATGTCGCCGGACAGAAGATCTCCTTTACGCTTAAATACTTTGCCGCCAGAAACACGCGAAATTTTCAAAATATAATTAACAAGTCTTCCTCGCATTGTGGAAAAACAGCGCTTGTTTCACTTGATTTTACTTCAACGTCCGTCTATTTTTAGAGACACCTATCGGAAGTGTTTAAGCGTCATGAGATTTTGATTTAAAACTTGTTGAGAACGATGGTCCGGATGAAACGTCCTTACAGTCATGTTCAACATATCTCTGTATAATTTCATAATTTCTAACATTTTATCCACAAGGAAAACTTTACAGCGTTTTAATGTTCAAAGTTCACTTGTCTGCGGATGGTTTTAGGACTTCGGATCTAAGAATAATTGGTTAGAGCAAAAACATTTCTGCTAACGTCAACATAAGCTACTTTTCGGTTTCCCTGCATTTTCTTGACACGGCATTTTATATCTTAAAAAGCAGCCAGGATGGCAGAGCAGTCTAAGGCGCTGGTTTTAGGCACCAGTCACTTCGGTGGCGCGAGTTCGAATCTCGCTCCTGTCAACTTATCATACATTTCTATAAATGATGTCGGACAAACGTTCTTATTTCTGCTTAACTATTTCGCCGAGAGAAATACGGGAATTTAAAAAAAAAGTATTTTACAAGTTTCGCTTGCATGAATGACGGGAGCGCTGAAACTGCTTGTCTGTGCAGGTATTCCACCCAAAAACAGGCAAAACCCTCTAGATTGCTCAAATGTCACCCAAAAAATACACTTGCAGTGGAATGTGCAGAGCTGGTTGGGCATCAACGTATCACTTTGCGTCACTTACTTATTTGAATTTTTCATAAATTTCGGTTATTCATGTTTGTAATCTAGTGCTTAAATGCGAGGAACTACGATATTATCTGCACGCTCGTCCACATTATGTATTTGAAAAGGCGGGCAGGATGGTCGAGCGGTCTAAGGCGCTGGTTTTAGGCACCAGTCACTTCGGTGGCGCGAGTTCGAATCTCGCTCCTGTCATCTTATGTTGCATGTCTGGAAATGTCGTCGGACAGAAAATCTCGTTTACGCTTAAAAACTTTGCCGCCAGAAACACGCGAACTTTTCAAAATATAATTAACAAGTCTTCCTCGCATTGGGGCAAAGAAACGCTTGTTCCATTTGATTTTGCTTAAACATCCACCTATTTTTAGAGACACCGATCTGAAAAGTTTAAGTGTCATGAGATTTCGATTTACAGCTTGTTGTGAACGGTAGTCCGGATGAAACGTCCTTACAGTCATTTTCAACATATTTCTGGAGAATTTCATAATTTCAAACATTTTACCCCCAAGCAATAATTTACGGCGTTTTAGTATTCAAAGTTTACTTGTCAGCGAATGGTTTTAGGACTTCGGATCTTAGGATAATTGGTTAGAGCAAAATCATTTCTGCTAACGTCAGAATAAGTTACTTTTTGGTTTCCCTGTACTTTGTTGGCACTGCATTTTATATCTTAAAAAGCAGGCAGGATGGCCGAGCGGTCTAAGGCGCTGGTTTAAGGCACCAGTCACTTCGGTGGCGCGAGTTCGAATCTCGCTCCTGCCATCTTATTTTGCATTTCTGGAAATGTCGTCGGACAGAAGATCTCGTTTACGCTTAAATACTTCGTCGCCAGAAACCCGCGAATTTTTCAAAATATAATTACTAAGTCTTCCTCGCATTGGGTAAAAGTAGCGCTTGTTCCACTTGATTTTGCTTAAACTTCCGTCTATTTTTAGAGACACAGATCTGAAGTGTTTAAGCATCATGGAATTGCGATTTACAACTTGTTGAGAACGATGGTCCGGATGAAACGTCCTTACAGTCATGTTCAACATATCTCTGTGTAATTTCATTATTTCTAACATTTTACCCACAAGCAATAATTTACGGCGTTTTAATATTCAAGGTTCACCTGTCAAAACATTTGCGCTATCGTCAGCATAAGCTACTTTTTAGTTTCCCTGTTCTTTCTTGGCACGGCATTTTATATCTTAAAAATCAGGCAGGATGGCCGAGCGGTCTAAGGCGCTGGTTTTAGGCAACAGTCATTTCGGTGGCGCGAGTTCGAATCTCGCCCTTGTCAACTTATCATACATGTCTGGAAATGACGTCGGACAAACGTTCTTATTTCCGCTTAACTATTTCGTCGAGAGAAATACGGGAATTTAAAAAAAAAGTATTTCATACGAATACGATACTATCGAAGAAACGAAGCAAGGTTTCTGTGATCGCGTCAAATCATACCTAGTTTTTATTTCAAGTTCATCATTCGGAAACACAGCGAAAAGAAAAAATATTTAGAACATCAAACGAATACTAATATCACGTTACCAAGTAGAGGTTGCGAAGGAGATGTAGGTACGAATAAAATAAGATGGCGCTGAGACGTGCAGACGTGCTCCAGTTATGTTTGATACTTTATATCTTGATTTGCTTGAGAAATTGTATATTGTTTAAAGAGCCAGAAACATCTGAGCTGTTTACTGGCGGATTGATAAGGGATACTGTAAATAAATGTCCCTTTATTTTGCGGAAAAACAATCAACCTGTGAGAAAGATATTTTTATGTTTTTTGCTCATATGTTGCGGAGATATCGAACAATGTCCAGGACCTGTTGCTACATATAATGAACTATTGAGAAATATATGCAACACCAAAGTTTTGAAATTAGCTCATCTAAACGTACAAGGTTTGTCAACATCTTATAATGATATTTGTCATGTTCTGGGTGAGAATCCTGATATTGATATATTGACTCTATCTGAAACGCACCTCACGTACATTGATAATGACGAAGTATACAAAATTTCAGGCTACACTTTCGTAAGACGTGATAGAACTAAAGGTCGTGGTGGGGGAGTGGCTATGTACATTAAAGAGAAAGTAAAATGGAAAAGGAGAAGCGAATTAGAACGGGAACATGTTGAAAGTTTGTGGATCGAAATTATTTTCTCAAACGCAAAAAACGCTCTCTTGACGTCATATTACAGTCCACCAAAAAGTTCAAATTATTTCACGAAATATTTCAGTGATATATTGAATGAGCAGTTGTTACAAGCAACAAAGGAATCAAAAGAAGTCATAGTCCTTGGGGACTTAAACACCGATTACCTCAAGAGACAAGATAATGAGAATATAAAACAAACGTTGACATTAAATGGCTTTTTACAGTATATCAAATCTCCTAGCCGTGTCACAATTAATTCTTCTACATTGATCGACATCATTTCAAGTAATAAAGAGAACATTGCTAAAACCGAAGTTATTCCATTGTCTATCAGTGATCACGACATGGTCATCTGCGTTCGTAAAATCAATTACACAAAATACAAACCGATATACAAACGAATGAGAAACTTTGCACGTTATGACCATCAAGAACTCGCAAAGAACTTAAATCAACTGATTGGCATTCCGTCTTACATGAAACTGATATGAATAATGCAGTTACTTTGTTTACAAATATTGTCAACAATGTTTTCGACCGTCATGCACCATTTGTAACGAGAAAAGTGAAAGGAAAACCAACTCCATGGTTAGACGAATCTGTTAAACCGCACATGGATCAGCGAGACAAACTTTTGAGAAAAGCAAGGAAATCAAACTCGCCAGAACACTGGAGTGCTTACAAAAGGCTTCGAAACACGTGTACAAATCTTCTCCGATCAACCAGGCGCAAATATCATCAGAATCTCCTTAATGAAAACCGTTTAAATCCTAAAAACTTTTGGAAAGCTATCAAGAAAATCTTTCCGTCGAAAAAGAAAACATCACCATCATCAAGTGCATCGGAATCAAACGAGAAAGTATCAAAATTTAGAGACTTCTTTGCTTCCGTAGTAAATAAACTGGTTAATTTAGTATGGAGAATGCCAAAGGTTTTTCGCTCAAGAACTAATTCAAGATTTCATTTCACGTATGTATCTGTAAGCTTTGTTCGGAAAGAATTACGAACACTTAAACGGACGAAAGCAACAGGTCTGGACCAACTTCCACCTTCCCTTCTGAAAGATGTGGCTGACGTAATGTCAGTACCTCTTACACACATAATCAACCTATCATTAAAATCATCAACCGTCCCGTCACTATGGAAACAAGCAAAGATCATACCGGTCTTCAAGAGTGGAAATTCTGCGGATCCTTTGAACTACAGACCAATCTCTGTTTTACCAACACTCTCGAAGATTCTGGAGAAGGCTGTACATACCCAACTAATAGATTACTTGGAAGAAAATCGCCTGTTAAACAACTGTCAGTTTGGATATAGAAAGAACCGTTCAACTGAATCTGCAGCTACTATTCTCGTGGACCATATCCGAAATGAAGTCGATGATAAAAAACTTGTCGGAGGAGTATTCATGGATTTAAGTCGCGCCTTTGATACTGTTAGCCACAGCGTACTTATCGAGAAGCTTAAATCATATGGTCTTAATCGTGGAGTGGTAGCATGGTTTGGTGATTATCTGTTTTGTAGAACTCAGGTGGTTGAAGTAGACACTACACTCTCTACACCTTTCCAGCTAACGTCAGGAGTACCGCAAGGGTTCATATTAGGCCCACTGCTGTTTTTAATTTACTTCAACGACCTGGCAGACCATCTTCATCATGCTCGTATTCTAATGTATGCAGATGACACCGTAATTTACTATTCCGACAACGATAATTATGCTATTGAGAATGTGCTCAACTCCGAGTTTGAAAGAGTTTTATATTACATGAACGATTCTGAGCTAATAATGAATTTGAAAATTGGAAAAACTGAATCAATGTTGTTTGGCACTTCAAAAAAGTTATCAAAAGTGCCAAAAGTGTTTGAAGTAAAGTACAACAACTATACTATCAATGTTACCGACGAGTACAGCTATTTGGGCAACATCATTACTCCAACTTTAAACTTGGACAGAAACTTTCAAGAGCGTTATAGAAAAATGTCCAACAGGATCAGATTGTTAACAAAAATTTGTGAATATCTAGCACCTGAAGCTACATATAAAGTATGTGATAGCATGATTGAACCACTGATGTTGTATTTTTGTTCATTAAACTTAGATCTTACTTCAACCCAGCAAAAGAAGCTCACAAGTATTGAGAACCGGGCATCAGCACTCATTGGTGAGACTGTAGCTTCAATTCACAATAAAATGAAAATCAAATGTTGTTTAACAGTAAAAAGATGTATGTTGAATGATGTTTGTACTCTGGTCAGTTCTGCTATCTGATTGGTTTCTCAAGTTTCCGTTAATTTTGAAGATAAATTAATTCATGCGTAAAAAATTGAATAATAACAGAAAAACAATAATGGCGTCTAAGTTGATGTGCGAAAGGGACGCTGGAATGTTTATGTTCTGCTGGACTGAATTTATTTTTGTGAAAAATAAAATATTTGGCATTGTTAGTATAGCTTAACGTGCAAACAAAATTAAATAGCTTTTAGTTGTACTTTTAGAGACTGTTAAAGTAAGCTTCTGTTTTTTTTGCAGTGCAGTTGAGGAGGTAGCTACTAACTATAGACTAGAGCTAGAAAGCTAGCTATGCTCTAGCTTTTGTGCACAGGGTGTAGTAAAAAACACAATGTGGGTTTTCTTGAAGACATGTTTAGCAGCTATCTAACTAGCTCAAATACAACACAAGGTATATACAGGTATACATAACTAATCCTATTTCTCCCGAACAGACGTTCTTTTACACTCTAGCTAATATTCTTTCTAAAGGAGGCAGAACACATAAACCAAAAAATAAAATCATATGCTGTTGATTGTTAAAAAACTGGATTAAGAAGTTCATACCATTTAATTAACCAAATAGTTATACGCTTAATTAATCTGTACGTACCTTCTAATTAGTCTGTATTGTCTTAATTAATCGGTTACAGATTAAATAACAATCGGTTACAGATTTTAAATAATAATCGATTACAGATTAAATAACAATTTTCTCTGACTGCATGAAATGTAACATCCTATGTTTTATGACTTTTAATCTCTTAGTAAAGCAACAAACATAACATTATTGAAAAAAGTCAATTGGTTTGACCGTAGTGGCCATTTAGTTGTAAATGAGTTTCCAGGGACCCGTTTCGTGAAAAACCAAAAGTGCAATATGATGAAAAAGAAAGATGAAAAAGAAAGCTTGTTAGGAGATGTTTTTAGGCTGGTCTGATGGAATTAGCATAAAAAATGATTCTGTAATAGCTATACTTTCTGAATTTCAGAATTTAGGCATTTAAAGCAGGGCGATAAGATTTTTTTTAAAGACAATTATAAATTTTGACCTAACAATAACAAGTTAGGTAAAAAAAGTGTTTGACAATACGATTTTATTTAGGTGTATATGCACGTTACAACAATAACAGACAAAAGGAGCCAGTTATTATATACGTCTAAACGTATATATCTGATCTGTAACTGACACATGGTTACGTTGATGACGGTTGATGACTCAATACTAGTATAATATATAGCTACACGCCACCATAATGCCGGCGTGATGAAGCCTCAACTTAGGTTTATAAGGTTTATGCAGCAATAAGTCGCACGAAAGACAAAAATGGAATTAGAAAGACTGCATGTTCCTAAAAAAATACTAAAAAATTAACTACCACCACCCACATAATATATGTTTAAACCGTCTCAGTTGGAAAAATGGACATTTGCGTCAACGGCCATTTCTGTTTTTTTGATAGAATTTCTAGTTTGTCTCAAAGATTATGTGGATGGTTGTAGCTATAGCTAGGCATCTTCAGTGTAATTCTAATCACAAAACCCTCTGATAATTCTGTGGCTTGGTAGCTAGCTATAGCTAGCTAAACGTACTTTCACTTTTAACTATAATATAAAATAAAGATAGCTAAAAATCATAACTACCTTGGTTTGCACAACCTTTGTAGCTCCAAAAGTACGTCTTGGGCCTTTGCTAGCTAGCTAGCTATAGATGGCTGAAAACTTTAAAATAAATATATATTTAAAATATATATTTATATTTATATATCAAAAAAAGCGAAGGCAACACTGCAATCATATTTCCTCGAAGCAAAAACTCAAAACACTTTAACTAACTTGTTTCTGATTAAAAATAAAACTCTATCCATGATTTCGATCCAAGATTGTTTTGCATAAATTATAGCAATACAGTGTTCTCGGCGGTCCGCATGCAATTCTTAACAAAATTACCAAATTTTGAACTAATTAAAAATCAGCACGAATCGTGCTGATTTTAACCAGCCTGGCCCAGGGTCATTTCTTCGCGCCGTCTCGGATATCAAAAAAGCGAAAAATAGCCCTGGGAACTAGGTTGACTGACCTGAAGCGTTTAAGCGCCATGAGATTTACAGCTTGTTGAAAACGATAATCCGAATGAAACGTCCTTACAGTCATCTTCAACATATTTCTGTATAATTTCATAATTTCTAACACTTTTCCCACAAGCAAAAATTTACGGCGTTTTAATATTCAAAGTTCACTTGTCAGCGGATGGTCTTAGGACTTCGGATCCTAGGATAATCGGTTAGAGCAAACACAAATCTGCTAACGTCAGAATAAGCTACTTTTTGGTTTCCCTGTACTTTCTTGGCACGGCATTTTATATTTTAGAAAGCAGGCAGGATGGACGAGCGGTCTAAGGCGTTGGTCTTAGGCACCAGTCACTTCGGTGGCGCGAGTTCGAATCTCGCTCCTGTCAACTTCTCATACATGTCTGAAAATGACCTCGGACAAACGTTCTTATTTCCGCTTAACTATTTCGCGGAGAGTAATATGCGAATATTAAAAAAAAAGTATTTCACAAGTTGCGCATGCATGAATGACGGGAGCGCTGAAACTGCTTGATTGTGCAGGTATTCCACCCAAAAGCAGGCAAAGCACTCTAGATTGGTCAAATTTCACCCGATAAATATACTTGCAGTGGAATGTGCAGAGCTGGTTGGGCATCAACGTATTATTTTGCGTCAGTTACTAATTTTAATTTTTCATAAAATTCGGTTCTTCATGGTTGTCATCTAGTGCTTAAATACGTGGAAATACGATATTATCTGCAGGCTCGTCCACATTATGTATTTGAAAAGGCTGGCAGGATGGCCGAGCGGTCTAAGGCGCTGGTTTAAGGCACCAGTCACTTCGGTGGCGCGAGTTCGAATCTCGCTCCTGTCATCTTATGTTGCATGTCTGGAAATGTTGTCGGCCAGAAGATCTCGTTTACGCTTAAATACTTTGCCGCCAGAAACACGTGAACTTTTCAAAATATAATTAACAAGTCTTCCTCGCATTAGAGAAAAGTAGCGCTTGCTCCACTTGATTTTGCTTATACATCCGTCTATTTTTAGAGACACCGATCTGAAGTGTTTAAGCGTCATGAGATTTCGATTTATAGCTTGTTGAGAACGGTAGTCCGGATGAAAGGTCCTTACAGTCATCTTCAACATATTTCTGGAGACTTTCATAATTTCAAACGTTTTACCTACAAGCAATAATTTACGGCGTTTTAATATTCAAAGTTCACTTGTCAGCGGATGGTCTTAGGACTTCGGATCTCAGGATAATTGGTTAGAGCAAAAACATTTCTGCTAACGTCAGAATAAGCTACTTTTTGGTTTCCCTGTACTTTGTTGGCACGGCATTTTATATTTTAAAAAGCGGGCAGGATGGCCGAGCGGTCTAAGGCGCTGGTTTTAGGCACCAGTCACTTCGTTGGCGCGAGTTCGAATCTCGCTCCTGTCAACTCATCATACATGTCTGGAAATGACGTCGGACAAACGTTCTTATTTCCGCTTAACTATTTCGCCGAGAGAAATACGGGAATTGTAAAAAAAAGTATTTTACAAATTTCGCTTGCATGAATGGCGGGAGCGCTGAAACTGCTTGACTGAGCAGGTATTCCACCCAAAAACAGGCAAAACCCTCTAGATTGCTCAAACGTCACCCGCAAAATACACTTGCAGTGGAATGTGCAGAGCTGGTTGGGCATCAACGTATCATTTTGCGTCACTTACTTGTTTGAATTTTTCATAATTTTCGGTTACTCATGTTTGTCATCTAGTGCTTAAATACGCGGAAATACGATATTATCAGCACGCTCGTCCACATTATGTATTTGAAACGGCGGGCAGGATGGCCGAGCAGTCTAAGGCGCTGGTTTAAGGCACCAGTCAATTCGGTGGCGCGAGTTCGAATCTCGCTCCTGCCATCTTATCTTGCATGCCTGGAAATATCGTCGGACAGAAGATCTCGTTTACAGTTAAATACTTTGCCGCCAGAAACACGGGAATTTTTCAAAATATAATTAACAAGTCTTCCTCGCATTGGGGAAAAACAGCGCTTGTTCCACTTGATTTTGCTTAAACGTCCGTCTATTTTTAGAGACACCGATCTGAAGTGTTTAAGCGTCAGGCGATTTCGATTTACAGCTTGTTGAGAACGATAGTCCGGATAAAACGTCCTTACAGTCATGTTCAACATACCGCTGTATAATTTCATAATTTCTAACATTTTCCCCACAAGCAATAATTCATGGCGTTTTAATTTTCCAAGTTCACTTGCCAGCGGATGGTTTTAGAACTTCGCATCTTAGGATAATTGGTTAGAGCAAAAACATTTCTGCTAACGTCAGCATAAGCTACTTTTTGGTTTCCCTGTACTTTCTTGGCACGGCATTTTATATCTTAAAAAAAAGGCAGGATGGCCGAGCGTTCTAAGACGCTGGTTTTAGGAACCAGTCACTTCGGTGGCGCGAGTTCGAATCTCGCTCCTGTCAACTTATCATACATGTCTGGAAATGACGTCGGACACACGTTCTTATTTCCGCTTAACTATTTCGCCGAGAGAAATACGGGAATTTTAAAAAAAAGTATTTTACAAGTTTCGCTTGCATGAATGACGGGAGCGCTGAAACTGCTTGACTGTGCAGGTATTCCACCCAAAAACAGGCAAAACCCTCTAGATTGCTCAAACGTCACCCAAAAAATGCACTTGCAGTGGAATGTGCAGAGCCGGTTGGGCATTAACGTATCATTTTGCGTCACTTACTTGTTTGAATTTTTCATAATTTTCGGTTACTCATGTTTGTCATCTAGTGCTTAAATACGCGGAAATACGATATTGTCAGCACGCTCGTCCACATTATGTATTTGAACCGGCGGGGAGGATGGTCGAGCAGTCTAAGGCGCTGGTTTAAGGCATTAGTCACTTCGGTGGCGCGAGTTCGAATCTCGCTCCTGTCATCTTATCTTGCATGTCTGGAAATGTCGTCAGACAGAAGATCTCGTGTACAGTTAAATACTTTACCGCCAGAAACACGCGAATTTTTCAAAATATAATTAACAAATCTTCCTCGCATTGGGGAAAAACAGCGCTTGTTCCACTTGATTTTGCTTAAACGTCCGTCTATTTTTAGAGACACCGATCTGAAGTGTTTAAGCGTCATGAGATTTCGATTTACAACTTGATGAGAACGATAGTCCGGCTAAAACGTCCTTACAGTCATGTTCAACATACCTCTGTATAATTTCATAATTTCTAACATTTTACCCAGAAGCAATAATTTACGGCGTTTTCATATTCCAAGTTCACTTGTCAGCGGATGGTTTTAGGACTTCGCATCTTAGGATAATTGGTTAGAGCAAAAACATTTCTGCTAACGTCAGCAAAAGCTACTTTTTGGTTTCCCTGTACCTTCTTGGCACGGCATTTTATATCTTAAAAAGCAGACAGGATGGCCAAGCGGTCTAAGGCGCTGGTTATAGGCACCAGTCACTTCGGTGGCGCGAGTTCGAATCTCGCTCCTGTCAACTTATCATACATGTCTGTAAATTATGTCGAACAGATGTTCTTATTTCCGCTTAACTATTTCGCCGAGAGAAATACGGGAATTTTTCAAAAAAGTATTTTCCAAGTTTCGCTTGCATGAATGACGGGAGCGCTGAAACTGCTTGACTGTGCAGGTAATCCACCCAAAAACAGGCAAACCCTCTAGATTGCTCAAAAGTCACCCGAAAAATACTCTTGCAGTGGAATGTGCAGAGCTGGTTGGGCATCAACGTATCATTTTGCGTCACTTACTTATTTAAATTTTTCATCAATTGCGGTCATTCATGTTTGTCATCTAGTGCTTAATTAGGCGGAAATACGATATTATTTGCACGCTTGTCCACATTATGTATTTGAAAAGGCGGGCAGTATGGCCGAGCGGTCTAAGATGCTGGTTTAAGGCACCAGTCACTTCGGTGGCGCGAGTTCGAATCTCGCTCCTGTCATCTTATGTTGCATGTCTAGAAATGTCGTGGGACAGAAGATCTCGTTTACGTTTAAATACTTTGACGCCAGAAACACGCGAACTTTTCAAAATATAATTAACAAGTCTTCCTCGCATTGGGGAAAAAAAGCGCTTGTTCCACTTGATTTTGCTTAAACTTCCGTCTATGTTTAGAGACACCGATCTGAAGTGTTTAAGCGTCATGAGATTTCGATTTACAGCTTGTTGAGAACGATAGTCCGGATGAAACGTCCTTACAGTCATCTTCAACATATTTCTGGAGAATTTCATAATTTCTAACATTTTACCCACAAGCAATAATTTACGGCGTTTTAATATTCAAAGTTCACTTGTCAGCGGATGGTTTTAGGACTTCGGATGTTAAGATAATTCTTTAGAGCAAACACATTTCTGCTATCGTCTCCAAAAGCTACTTTTTGGTTTCCCTGTACTTTTTTGGCACGGCATTTTATATCTTAAAAAGCAGGCAGGATGGCCGAGCGGTCTAAGGCGCTGGTTTTAGGCACCAGTCACTTCGATGGCGCGAGTTCGAATCTCCCTCCTGTCAACTTATCATACATGTCTGTAAATGTCGTCGGACAGAAGATCTCGTTTACGCTTAAATACTTTGCCGCCAGAAACACGCGAACTTTTCAAAATATAATTAACAAGTCTTCCTCGCATTGGGGAAAAACAGCGCTTCTTCCACTTGCATTTGCTTAAACTTCCGTCTATTTTTAGAGACACCGATCTGAAGTGTTTAAACGTCATGAGATTTCGATTTACAACTTGTTGAGAACGATGGTCCGGCTGAAACGTCCTTACAGTCATGTTCAACATATCTCTGTATAATTTCATAATTTCTAGCATTTTACCCACAAGCAATAATTTACGGCGTTTTATAATTCAAAGTTCACTTGTCAGCGGATGGTTTTAGGACTTCGGATCTTAAGATAATTGGATAGAGCGAAAACATTTCTGCTGTCGTCAGCAAAAGATACTTTTTGGTTTCCCTGTACTTTCTTGGCACGGCATTTTATATTTAAAAAAGCAGGCAGGATGGCCGAGCGGTCTAAGGCGCTGGTTTTAGGCACCAGTCACTTCGGTGGCGCGAGTTCTAATCTCGCTCCTGTCAACTTATCATACATGTTTGTAAATGATGTAGGACAAACGTTCTTATTTCCGCTTAACTATTTCGCCGAGAGAAATACGGGAGTTTAATTAAATAATATTTTACAAGTTTCACTTGCATGAATGACGGGAGCGCTGAAACTGCTTGACTGTGCAGGTATTCTACCCAAAAACAGGCAAAACCCTCTAGACTGCTCAAAAGTCACCCGAAAAATACACTTCCAGTGGAATGTGCAGAGCTGGTTGGGCATCAAGGTATCATTTTGTGTCACTTACTTATTTAAATTTTTCATAAATTTCGGTCATTCATGTTTGTCATCTAGTGCTTAAATACGCGGAAATACGATATTATCTGCACGTTCGTCCGCATTATGTATTTGAAAAGGCAGGCAGGATGGCCGAGCGGTCTAAGGCACTGGTTTAAGGCACCAGTCACTTTGGTGGCGCGAGTTCGAATCTCGCTCCTCTCATCTTATGCTGCATGTCTGGAAATGTCGTCGGACAGAAGATCTTGTTTACGCTTAAATACTTTGCCGCCAGAAACACGCGAACATTTCAAAATATAATTAACAAGTCTCCCTCGCATTGGGGAAAAGTAGCGCTTGTTCAACTTGAATTTGCTTAAACTTCCGTCTATTTTTAGAGACACCGATCTGAAGTGTTTAAACGTCATGAGATATCGATTTACACCTTGTTGAGAACGATGGTCCGGATGAAACGTCCTTACAGTCATGTTCAACATATCTCTGTATAATTTCATAATTTCTAACATTTTACCCACAAGCAATAATTTACGGCGTTTTATAATTCAAAGTTCACTTGTCAGCGGATGGTTTTAGGACTTCGGATCTTAAGATAATTGGATAGAGCAAAAACGATTCTGCTATCGTCAGCAAAAGATACTTTTTGGTTTCCCTGTACTTTCTTGGAACGGCATTTTATATCTTAAAATGCAGGCAGGATGGCCGAGCGGTCTAAGGCGCTGGTTTTAGGCACCGGTCACTTCGGTGGCGCGAGTTCGAATCTCGCTCCTGTCAACTTATCATACATGTCTGTAAAAGATGTAGGACAAACGTTCTTATTTCCGCTTAACTATTTCGCGGACAGAAATATGCGAATATTGAAAAAAAAGTATTTTACAAATTGCGCTTGCATGAATGACGGTGGCACTGAAACTGCTTGTCTGTGCAGATACTCCATCCAAAAAACAGGCAAAACCCCCATAGATTGATCAAAAGTCACCCGAAAAATACACTTTCAGTGGAATGTGCAGAGCTGGTTGGGCATCAACGTATCATTTTGTGTCACTTACTTATTTAAATTTTACATAAATTGCGGTCAATCATGTTTGTCATCTAGTGCTTAAATACGCAGAAATACGATATTATCGGCACGCTCGTCCACATTATGTATTTGAAATTGCGGGCAGGATGGCCGAGCGGTCTAAGACGCTGGTTTAAAGCACCAGTCACTTCGGTGGCGCGAGTTCGAATCTCGCTCCTGTCATCTTATATTGCATGTCTGGAAATGTCGTCGGCCAGAAGATCTCGTTTACGCTTAAATACTTTGCCGCCAGAAACACGCGAACTTTTCAAAATATAATTAACAAGTCTTCCTCGCATAGGGGAAAAGTAGCCCTTGTTCCACTTGCATTTGCTTAAACTTCCGTCTATTTTTAGAGACACCGATCTGAAGTGTTTAAACGTCATGAGAATTCAATTTACAACTTGTTGAGAACGATGGTCCGGATGAAACGTCCTTACAGTCATGTTCAACATATCTCTGTATAATTTCATAATTTCTAACATTTTACCCACAAGCAATAATTTACGGCGTTTTAATATTCAAAGTTCACTTGTCAGCAGATGGTTTTCGGACTTCGGATCTTAAGATAATTGGTTAGAGCAAAAACATTTCTGCTAACGTCAGCAAAAGCTACTTTTTGGTTTCCCTGTACTTTCTTGGCACGGCATTTTATATCTTTATAAGCAGACAGGATGGCCGAGCGGTCTAAGGCGCTGGTTTTAGGCACCAGTCACTTCGGTGGCGCGAGTTCTAATCTCGCTCCTGTCAACTTATCATACATGTTTGTAAATGATGTAGGACAAACGTTCTTATTTCCGCTTAACTATTTCGCCGAGAGAAATACGGGAGTTTAAAAAAAAAATATTTTACAAGTTTCACTTGCATGAATGACTGGAGCGCTGAAACTTCTTGACTGTGCAGGTATTCTACCCAAAAGCAGGCAAAACCCTCTAGATTGTTCAAAAGTCACCCGAAAAATACACTTTCAGTGGAATGTGCAGAGCTGGTTGGGCATCAACGTATCATTTTGTGTCACTTACTTATTTAAATTTTTCATAAATTTCGGTCATTCATGTTTGTCATCTAGTGCTTAAATACGCGGAAATACGATGTTATCTGCACGCTCGTCCACATTATGTATTTGAAAAAGCAGGCAGGATGGCCGAGCGGTCTAAGGCACTGGTTTAAGGCACCAGTCACTTCGGTGGCGCCAGTTCGAATCTCGCTCCTGTCATCTTATGCTGCATGTCTGGAAATGTCGTCGGACAGAAGATCTCGTTTACGCTTAAATACTTTCCGCCAGAAACACGCGAACTTTTCAAAATATAATTAACAAGTCTTCCTCGCATTGGGGAAAAACAGCGCTTCCCTCCACTTGCATTTGCTTAAACTTCCGTCTATTTTTAGAGACACCGATCTGAAGTGTTTCAACGTCATGAGATTTCGATTTCCAACTTGTTGAGAACGATTGTCCGGATGAAACGTCCTTACTGTCATGTTCAACATATCTCTGTATAATTTCATAATTTCTAACATTTTACCCACAAGCAATAATTTATAATATTCAAAGTTCACTTGTCAGCAGATGGTTTTCGGACTTCGGATCTTAAGATAATTGGTTAGAGCAAAAACATTTCTGCTAACGTCAGCAAAAGCTACTTTTTGGTTTCCCTGTACTTTCTTGGCACGGCATTTTATATCTTTATAAGCAGACAGGATGGCCGAGCGGTCTAAGGCGCTGGTTTTAGGCACCAGTCACTTCGGTGGCGCGAGTTCTAATCTCGCTCCTGTCAATTTATCATACATGTTTGTAAATGATGTAGGACAAACGTTCTTATTTCCGCTTAACTATTTCGCCGAGAGAAATACGGGAGTTTAAAAAAAAAATATTTTACAAGTTTCACTTGCATGAATGACTGGAGCGCTGAAACTTCTTGACTGTGCAGGTATTCTACCCAAAAGCAGGCAAAACCCTCTAGATTGCTCAAAAGTCACCCGAAAAATACACTTTCAGTGGAATGTGCAGAGCTGGTTGGGCATCAACGTATCATTTTGTGTCACTTACTTATTTAAATTTTTCATAAATTTCGGTCATTCATGTTTGTCATCTAGTGCTTAAATACGCGGAAATACGATGTTATCTGCACGCTCGTCCACATTATGTATTTGAAAAAGCAGGCAGGATGGCCGAGCGGTCTAAGGCACTGGTTTAAGGCACCAGTCACTTCGGTGGCGCCAGTTCGAATCTCGCTCCTGTCATCTTATGCTGCATGTCTGGAAATGTCGTCGGACAGAAGATCTCGTTTACGCTTAAATACTTTCCGCCAGAAACACGCGAACTTTTCAAAATATAATTAACAAGTCTTCCTCGCATTGGGGAAAAACAGCGCTTCCCTCCACTTGCATTTGCTTAAACTTCCGTCTATTTTTAGAGACACCGATCTGAAGTGTTTCAACGTCATGAGATTTCGATTTACAACTTGTTGAGAACGATGGTCCGGCTGAAACGTCCTTACAGTCATGTTCAACATATCTCTGTATAATTTCATAATTTCTAACATTTTACCCACAAGCAATAATTTACGGCGTTTTATAATTCAAAGTTCACTTGTCAGCGGATGGTTTTAGAACTTCGGATCTTAAGATAATTGGATAGAGCAAAAACATTTCTGCAGTCGTCAGCAAAAGATACTTTTTGGTTTCCCTGTACTTTCTTGGAACGGCATTTTATATCTTCAAAAGCAGGCAGGATGGTCGAGCGGTCTAAGGCGCTGGTTTTAGGCACCAGTCACTTCAATGGCGCGGGTTCTAATCTCGCTCCTGTCAACTTATCATACATGTCTGTAAATGATGTAGGACAAACGTTCTTATTTCCGCTTAACTATTTCGCCGAGAGAAATACGGGAATTTAAAAAAAAGTATTTTACAAGTTTCGCTTGCATGAATGACGGGAGCGCTGAAACTGCTTGACTGTGCAGGTATTCTACCCCAAAACAGGCAAAACCCTCTAGATTGCTCAAAAGTCACCCGAAAAATACACTTTCAGTGGAATGTGCAGAACTGGTTGGGCATCAACGTAACATTTTGTGTCACTTACTTATTTTAATTTTTCATAAATTTCGGTCATTCATGTCTGTCACCTAGTGTTTAAATGCGCGGAAATACGATATTATCTGCACGCTCGTCCACATTATGTATTTAAAAAGGCAGGCAGGATGGCCGAGCGGTCTAAGGCGCTGGTTTAAGGCACCATTCACTTCGGTGGCGCGAGTTCGAATCTCGCTTCTGTCATCTTTTGTTGCATGTCTGGAAATGTCGTCGGACAAAAGATCTCGTTTACGCTTAAATACTTTGCCGCCAGAAACACGCGAACTTGTCAAAATATAATTAGCAAGTCTTCCCCGCATAGGGGAAAAGTAGCCCTTGTTCCACTTGCATTTGCTTAAACTTCCGTCTATTTTTAGAGACACCGATCTGAAGTGTTTAAACGTCATGAGATTTCGATTTACAACTTGTTGAGAACGATGGTCCGGATAAACGTCCTTAAAGTCATCTTCAACATATCTCTGTATAATTTCATAATTTCTAGCATTTTACCCACAATCAATAATTTACGGCGTTTTAATATTCAAAGTTCACTTGTCAACGGATGGTTTTAGGACTTCGGATCTTAAGATAATTGCTTAGAGAAAAAACATTTCTGCTAACGTCAGAATAAGATACTTTTTGGTTTTCCTGTACGTTCTTGACACGTCATTTTATATCTTAAAAAGCAGGCCGAGCGGTCTAAGGCGCTGGTTTAAGGTACCATTCACTTCGGTGGCGCGAGTTCGAATCTCGTTCCTGTCACTTTGTCTAGCATGTCTGGAAATGTCGTCGGACAAACGTTCTTACTTCCGCTTAACTATTTCGCCGAGAGAAATACGGGAATTTTAAAAAAAAGTATTTTACAAGTTTCGCTTGCATGAATGACGGGGGCGCTGTAACTGCTTGACTGTGCAAGTATTCCACCCAAAAACAGACAAAACCCTCTAGATTGCTCAAAAGTCACCTGAAGAATACACTTGCAGTGGAATGTTCAGAGCTGGTTGGGCATCAACGTATCATTTTGAGGCACTTACTTATTTGAATTTTTCATCAATTTCGGTTACTCATGTTTGTCATCTGGTGCTTAAATACGCGCAAATACGATATTATCTGCAATCTCGTCCACATTATTTATTTCAAAATGCGGGCAGGATGGCCGAGCGGTCTAAGGCGCTGGTTTAAGGTACCAATCACTTCGGTGGCGCGAGTTCGAATCTCGCTCCTGTCATTTTATCTTGCATGTCTGGAAATGTCGTAGGACAGAAGATCTCGTTTACGCTTAAATAATTTTTCGCCGGAAACCCGCGAATTTTTCAAAATATAATTAACAAGTCTTCCTCGCATTGGGGAAAGGTAGCGCTTGTTCCACTTGATTTTGCTTAAACTTCCGTCTATTTTTAGAGACACCGATCTGAAGTATTTAAGCGTCATGAGATTGCGATTTACAACTTGTTGAGAACGATGGTCCGGATGAAACGTCTTTACTGTCATGTTCAGCATATCTCTGCATAATTTTATAATTTCTAACATTTTACCCACAAGCAATAATTTGCAGCGTTTTAATATTCAAAGTACACTTGTCAGCGGATGGTTTTAGGACTTCGAATCTTAGGATAATTGGTTAGAGCAAAAACATTTCTGCTAACGTCAGAATAAGTTACTTTTTGGTTTCCCTGTACTTTCTTGGCACGGAATTTTATATCTTAAAAAGCAGGCAGGATGGCCAAGCGGTCTAAGGCGCTGGTTTTAGGCACCAGTCACTTCGGTGGCGCGAGTTCGAATCTCGCTCCTGTCAACTTATCATATATGTCTGGAAATGACGTCGGACAAACGTTCTTATTTCCGCTTAACTATTCGCCGAGAGAAATATGCGAATTTAACAAAAAAGTATTTTACATGTTTCGCTTGCATGAATGACGGGTGGCCCTGAAACTGCTTGACTGTGCTGGTATTCCGCGCACAAACAGGCAAAACCCTCTAGATTACTCAAAAGTCACCCGAAAAATACACTTGCAGTGGAATGTGCAGAGCTGGTTGGGCATCAACGTATCATTTTGTGTCACTTACTTATTTAAATTTTTGATAAATTTCGGTCATTCATGTTTGTCATCTAGTGCCTAAATACGCAGAAATACGATATTATCTGCACGCTCGTCCACATTATGTATTTGCAAAGGCGGGTAGGATGGCCGAGCGGTCTAAGGCGCTGGTTTACGGCACCAGTCACTTCGGTGGCTCGAGTTCGAACCTCGCTCCTGTCATCTTATCTTGCATGTCTGGAAATGTCGTCGGACAGAAGATCTCGTTTACGCTTAAAAACATTGCCGCCAGAAACATGCGAATTTTCCAAAATATAATTAACAAGTCTTCCTCGCATTGGGAAAAGTAGCGCTTGTTCCACTTGATTTTGCTTAAACTTCCGTCTATTTTTGGAGACACAGATCTGAAGTGTTTAGGCGTCATAAGATTTCGATTTACAGCTTGTTGAGAACGATAGTCCGGTGTGAAACGTCCTTACGGTCCATGTTCAACATATTTCTGGATGATTTCATAATTTCCAACATTTTACTCACAAGCAATAATTTACGGCGTTTTAATATTCAAGGTTCACTTGTCAAAACATTTCCGCTAACGTCAGCATAAGCTAATTTTTGGTTTCCCTGTACTTTTTTGGCACGGCATTTTATATCTTATACAGCAGGCAGGATGGCCGAGCGGTCTAAGACGCTGGTTTTAGGCACCAGTCACTTGGGTGGCGCGAGTTCGAATCTCGCTCCTGTCAACTTATCATATATGTCTGGAAATGACGTCGGACAAACGTTCTTATTTCCGCGCAACTATTCGCCGAGAGAAATATGCGAATTTAACAAAAAAGTATTTTACATGTTTCGCTTGCATGAATGACGGGTGGCCCTGAAACTGCTTGACTGTGCTGGTATTCCGCGCACAAACAGGCAAAACCCTCTAGATTACTCAAAAGTCACCCGAAAAATACACTTGCAGTGGAATGTGCAGAGCTGGTTGGGCATCAACGTATCATTTTGTGTCACTTACTTATTTAAATTTTTGATAAATTTCGGTCATTCATGTTTGTCATCTAGTGCCTAAATACGCAGAAATACGATATTATCTGCACGCTCGTCCACATTATGTATTTGAAAAGGCGGGTAGGATGGCCGAGCGGTCTAAGGTGCTGGTTTTAGGCACCAGTCACTTCGGTGGCGCGAGTTCGAATCTCGCTCCTGCCAACTTATCATACATGTCTGGAAATGACGTCGGACAAACGTTCTTATTTCCGTTTAACTATTTCGCCGGGGAGAAATATGCGAATATAAAAAAAAAGTATTTTACATGTTTCGCTTGCATGAATGACGGGTGGCCCTGAAACTGCTTGACTGTGCAAGTATTCCGCCCACAAACAGGCAAAACCCTCTAGATTACTCAAAAGTCACCCGGAAAATGCACTTGCAGTGGAATGTGCAGAGCTGGTTCGGCATCAACGTATCATTTTGCGTCACTTACTGATTTAAATTTTTGATAAATTTCAGTCATTCGGGTTTGTCATCTAGTGCTTAAATACGCGGAAACACGATATTATCTGCACGCTCGTCCACATTATGTATTTGAAAAGGCGGGCAGGATGACCGAGCGGTCTAAAGCACTGGTTTAAGGCACCAGTCACTTCGGTGGCGCGAGTTCGAATCTCGCTCCTGTCATCTTATCTTGCATGTCTGGAAATATCGTCGGACAGAAGATCTCGTTTACGCTTAAATACTTTGCCGCCAGAAACACGCGAATTTTCCAAAATATAATTAACAAGTCTTCTCGAATTGGGGAAAAGTAGCGCTTGTTCCACTTAATTTTGCTTAAACTTTCGTCTATTTTTGGAGACACAGATCTGAAGTGTTTAAGCGTCATGAGATTTCCATTTACAGCTTGTTGAGAACGATAGTCCGGGATGAAACGTCCTTACGGTCCATGTTCAACATATTTCTGGTTGATTTCATAATTTCCAACATTTTACTCACAAGCAATAAGTTACGGCGTTTTAATATTCAAGGTTCACTTGTCAAAACATTTCCGCTAACGTCAGCATAAGCTACTTTTTGGTTTCACTGTACTTTCTTGGCACGGCATTTTATATCTTAAAAAGCAGGCAGGATGGCCGAGCGGTCTAAGGTGCTGGTTTTAGGCACCAGTCTCTTCGGTGGCGCGAGTTCGAATCTCGCTCCTGCCAACTTATCATCATGTCTGGAAATGACGTCGGACAAACGTTCTTATTTCCGTTTAACTATTTCGCAGAGAGAAATATGCGAATTTAAAAAAAAATTATTTTACATGTTTTGCTTGCATGAATGACGGGTGGCCCTGAAACTGCTTGACTGTGCAAGTATTCCGCCCACAAACAGGCAAAACCCTCTAGATTACTCAAAAGTCACCCGAAAAATACACTTGCAGTGGAATGTGCAGAGCTGGTTCGGCATCAACGTATCATTTTGCGTCACTTACTGATTTAAATTTTTGATAAATTTCGGTCATTCGTGTTTGTCATCTAGTGCTTAAATACGCGGAAATACGATATTATCTGCACGCTCGTCCACATTATGTATTTGAAAAGGCGGGCAGGATGACCGAGCGGTCTAAAGCACTGGTTTAAGGCACCAGTCACTTCGGTGGCGCGAGTTCGAATCTCGCTCCTGTCAACTTATCATATATGTCTGGAAATGGCGTCGGACAAACGTTCTTATTTCCGCTTAACTATTTCGCCGAGAGAAATATGCGAATTAAAAAAAAAAGTATTTTACATGTTTCGTTTGCATGAATGACGGGTGGCCCTGTACCTGCTTGACTGTGCTGGTATTCCGCCCACAAACAGGCAAAACCCTCTAGATTACTCAAAAGTCACCCGAAAAATACACTTGCAGTGGAATGTGCAGAGCTGGTTCGGCATCAACGTATCATTTTGCGTCACTTACTGATTTAAATTTTTGATAAATTTCGGTCATTCGTGTTTGTCATCTAGTGCTTAAATACGCGGAAATACGATATTATCTGCACGCTCGTCCACATTATGTATTTGAAAAGGCGGGCAGGATGACCAAGCGGTCTAAAGCACTGGTTTAAGGCACCAGTCACTTCGGTGGCGCGAGTTCGAATCTCGCTCCTGTCAACTTATCATATATGTCTGGAAATGGCGTCGGACAAACGTTCTTATTTCCGCTTAACTATTTCGCCGAGAGAAATATGCGAATTAAAAAAAAAAGTATTTTACATGTTTCGTTTGCATGAATGACGGGTGGCCCTGTACCTGCTTGACTGTGCTTGTATTCCGCCCACAAACAGGCAAAACCCTCTAGATTACTCAAAAGTCACCCGAAAAATACACTTGCAGTGGAATGTGCAGAGCTGGTTGGGCATCAACGTATCATTTTGTGTCACTTACTTATTTTAATTTTTGATAAATTTCGGTCATTCATGTTTGTCATCTAGTGCCTAAATACGCGGAAATACTATATTATCTGCACGCCCGTCCACATTATGTATTTGAAAAGGCGGGTAGGATGGCCGAGCGGTCTAAGGCGCTGGTTTAAGGCACCAGTCACTTCGGTGGCGTGAGTTCGAATCTCTCTCCTGTCATCTTATCTTGCATGTCTGGAAATGTCGTCGGACAGAAGATCTCGTTTACGCTTTAATACTTTGCCGCCAGAAACACGCGAATTTTTCAAAATATAATTAACAAGTCTTCCTCGCATTGGGGAAAAGTAGCGCTTGTTCCACTTAATTTTGCTTAAACTTCCGTCTATTTTTGGAGACACAGATCTGAAGTGTTTAAGCGTCATGAGATTTCGATTTACAGCTTGTTGAGAACGATAGTCCGGGATGAAACGTCCTTACGGTCCATGTTCAACATATTTCTGGATGATTTCATAATTTCCAACATTTTACTCACAAGCAATAAGTTACGGCGTTTTAATATTCAAGGTTCACTTGTCAAAACATTTCCGCTAACGTCAGCATAAGCTACTTTTTGGTTTCCCTGTACTTTCTTGGCACGGCATTTTATATCTTAAAAAGCAGGCAGGATGGCCGAGCGGTCTAAGGTGCTGGTTTTAGGCACCAGTCACTTCGGTGGCCCGAGTTCGAATCTCGCTCCTGCCAACTTATCATACATGTCTGGAAATGACGTCGGACAAACGTTCTTATTTCCGTTTAACTATTTCGCAGAGAGAAATATGCGAATTTAAAAAAAAATTATTTTACATGTTTTGCTTGCATGAATGACGGGTGGCCCTGAAACTGCTTGACTGTGCAAGTATTCCGCCCACAAACAGGCAAAACCCTCTAGATTACTCAAAAGTCACCCGAAAAATACACTTGCAGTGGAATGTGCAGAGCTGGTTGGCCATCAACGTATCATTTTGTGTCACTTACTTATTTAAATTTTTGATAAATTTCGGTCATTCATGTTTGTCATCTAGTGCCTAAATACGCGGAAATACTATATTATCTGCACGCTCGTCCACATTATGTATTTGAAAAGGCGGGTAGGATGGCCGAGCGGTCTAAGGCGCTGGTTTAAGGCACCAGTCACTTCTGTGGCGCGAGTTCGAATCTCGCTCCTGTCATCTTATCTTGCATGTCTGGAAATGTCGTCGGACAGAAAATCTCGTTTACGCTTAAATACTTTGCCGCCAGAAACACGCGAATTTTCCAAAATATAATTAACAAGTCTTCCTCGCATTGGGGAAAAGTAGCGCTTGTTCCACTTAATTTTGCTTAAACTTCCGCCTATTTTTAGAGACACCGATGTGAAGTGTTTAAGGGTCATGGGATTTGGATTTACAGCTTGTTCAGAACGATAATCCGGATGAAAAGTCCTTACAGTCATGTTCAACATATTTCTGGATAATTTCATAATTACTAACATTTTATCCACAAGCAATAATTAAAGGCGTTTTAATATTCAAGGTCCACTTGTCAAAACATTTCTCGTAACGTCAGCATAAGTTAATTTTTGGTTTCCCTGTACTTTCTTGGCACGGCATTTTATATCTTAAAAAGCAGGCAGGATGGCCGAGCGGTCTAAGGCGCTGGTTTTAGGCACCAGGCACTTCAGTGGAGCGAGTTCGAATCTCGCTCCTGTCAACTTATCATACATGTCTGGAAATGACGTCGTCCAAACGTTCTTACTTCCGCTTAACTATTTCGCCGAGAGAAATATGCGAATTTAAAAAAATATAATTAACAAGTCTTCCTCGCATTTGCGAAAAGTAGCCCTTGTTCCACTTGATTTTGCTTAAACTTCCGTCTAATTTTAGAGACACCGATCTTAAGTGTTTAAGCGTCATCAGATTTCGACTTACAACTTGTTGTGAACGATAGTCCGGTTGAAAAGTCCTTACAGTCATGTTCACCATATTTCTGGATAATCTCATAATTTCTAACATTTTACTCACAAGCAATAATTTAAGGTGTTTTAATATTCAAGGTTCACTTGTCAAAACATTTCCGCTAACGTCAGCATAAGCTACTTTTTGGTTTCCCTGTACTTTGTTGGCACAACATTTTATATCTTAAAAAGCAGGCAGGATGGCCGAGCGGTCTAAGGCGCTGGTTTTAGGCACCAGTCACTTCGGTGGCGCGAGTTCGAATCTCGCTCCTGCCAACTTATCATACATTTCTGGAAATGACGTCGGACAAACGTTCTTATTTCCGCTTAACTATTTCGCCGAGAGAAATATGCGAATTTAAAAAAAAGTATTTTACATGTTTCGCTTGCATGAATGACGGGTGGCCCTGAAACTGCTTGACTGTGCAGGTATTCCGACCACAAACAGGCAAAACCCTCTAGATTACTCAAAAGTCACCCGAAAAATACACTTGCAGTGGAATGTGCAGAGCTGGTTGGGCATCAACGTATCATTTTGCGTCACTTACTGATTTAAATTTTTGATAAATTTCGGTCATTCGTGTTTGTCATCTAGTGCTTAAATACGCGGTAATACGATACTATCAGCACGCTCGTCCACATTATGTATTTGAAAAGGCGGACAGGATGACCGAGCGGTCTAAAGCACTGGTTTAAGGCACCAGTCACTTCGGTGGCGCGAGTTCGAATCTCGCTCCTGTCAACGCATCATACATGTCTGGATATGTCGTCGGACAGAAGATCTCGTTTACGCTTAAGTACTTTGCCGCCAGAAACACGCGAATTTTTCAAAATATAATTAACAAGTCTTCCTCGCATTGGGGAAAATTAGCGCTTGTTCCACTTGATTTTGCTTAAACTTCCGTGTATTTTTAGAGACACCGATCTTATGTGTTTAAGCGTCATCAGATTTCGATTTACAACTTCTTGAGAACGATAGTCCTGATGAAAGGTCCTTACAGTCATGTTCAACATATTTCTGGATAATTTCATAATTTCTAACATTTTAACCACAAGCAATAATTTACGGCGTTTTAATATTCAAGGTTCACTTGTCAAAACATTTCTGCTAACGTCAGAATAAGTTACTTTTTGGTTTCCCTGTAGTTTCTTGGCACGGCATTTTATATCTTAAAAAGCAGGCTGGATGGCCGAGCGGTCTATGGCGCTGGTTTTAGGCACCAGTCACTTCGGTGGCGCGAGTTCGAATCTCGCTCCTCTCAACGTATCATACATGTCTGGAAATGACGTCGGACAAACGTTCTTATTTCCGCTTAACAATTTCGCCGAGAGAAATATGCGAATTTTAAAAAAAACTATTTTACAAGTTTCGCTAGCATGAATGACGGGGGCGCTGAAACTGCTTGACTGTGCAGTTATTCCGCCCACAAACAAGAAAAAACCTCTAGATTGCTCAAACGTCACAAGTAAAATACACTTGCAGAGGAATGTGCAGAGCTGGTTGGGCATCAAGGTATCATTTGTGTCACTTACTTATTTGAATTTTTGATAAATTTCGGTCATTCATGTTTCTCATATAGTGCTTAAATACCCGGAAATACGATATTATCTGCACGCTTGTCCACATTATGTATTTGAAAAGGCGGACAAGATGGCCGAGCGGACTAAGGCTCTGGTTTAAGGCACCAGTCACTTCGGTGGTGCGTGTTCGAATCTCGCTCCTGTCATCTTATCTTGCATGTCTGGAAATGTCGTTGGACAGAAGATCTCGTTTACGCTTAAATACTTTGCCGCCAGAAACACGCGAATTTTCCAAAATATAATTAACAAGTCTTCCTCGCATTGGGGAAAAGTAGCGCTTGTTCCACTTGATTTTGCTTAAACTTCCGCCTATTTTTAGAGACACAGATCTGAAGTGTTTAAGCGTCATGAGATTTCGATTTACAGCTTGTTGAGAACGATAGTCCGGATGAAACGTCCTTACAGTCATTTTCAACATATTTCTGGATAATTTCATAATTTCTAACATTTTACCCACAAGCAATAATTTACGGCGTTTTAAAATTCAAAGTTCACTTGTCAAAACATTTCCGCTAATGTCAACATAAGCTACTTTTTGGTTTCCCTGTACTTTCTTGGCACGGCATTTTATATCTTACAAAGCAGGCAGGATGACCGAGCGGTCTAAGGCGCTGGTTTTAGGCACCAGTCAGGTCGGTGGCGCGAGTTCGAATCTCGCTTCTGTCAACTTATCATACATGTCTGGAAATGACGTCGCACAAACATTCTTATTTCCGCTTAACTATTTCGCCGAGAGAAATATGCGAATTTAAAAAAAAATTATTTTACAAGTTTCGTTTGCATGAATGACTGGTGCCTTTAACCAGCGCCTTAGACCGCTCGGCCATCCTGTCCACCTTTTCAAATACATAATGTGGACGAGCGTGCAGATAATATCGTATTTCCGCGTATTTAGGCACTGGATGACAAACATGAATGACGGAAATTTATCAAAAATATAAATAATTAAGTGACACAAAATGATACGTTGATGCCCAACCAGCTCTGCACATTCCTCTGCAAGTGTATTTTTTGGGTGAAGTTTGAGCAATCTAGAGGGTTTTTCCTGTTTGTGGGCGGATTACCTGCACAGTCAAGCAGTTTCAGCGCCCCAGTCATTCATGCCAGCGAAACTTGTGAAATACTTTTTTTTTAAATTCGCATATTTCTCTCGGCGAAATAGTTAAGCGGAAATAAGAACATTTGTCCCACGTCATTTCCAAACATGTATGATACGTTGGGAGGAGCGAGATTCGATCTCGCGCCACCGAAGTGACTGGTGCCTAAAACCAGCGCCATAGACCGTTCGGCCATCCTGCCTGCTTTTTAAGATATAAAATGCCGTGCCAAGAAAGTACAGGGAAACCAAAAAGTAACTTATTCTGACGTTAGCAGAAATGTTTTTGCTCCAACCAATTATCTTAAGATCCGAAGTCCTAAGACCATCCGCTGACAAGTGGACTTTGAATATTAAAACGCCGTAAATTATAGCTTGGGGGTAAAATGTTTGAAATTATGAAAATATCCAGAAAAATGTTGAACATGACTGTAAGGACTTTTCATCCGAACTATCGTTCTCAACAAGTTGTAAATCGACATCTGATGACGCTTAAACACTTAAGATCGGTGTCTCTAAAAATAGACGGAATTTTAAGCAAAATCAAGTGGAACAAGCGCTACTTTTCTCCAATGCGAGGAAGACTTGTTAATTATATTTTTTTAAATTCGCATAATTCTCTAGGCGAAATAGTTAAGCGGAAATAAGAACGTTTGTACGACGTCATTTGCAGACATCTATGATAAGTTGAAAGGAGCGAGATTCGAACTGGCGTCACTGAAGTGACTGGTGCCTAAAACCAGCGCCTTAGACCGCTGGGCCATCCTGCCTGCTTTTTAAGATATAAAATGCCGTGCCAAGAAAGTACAGGGAAACCAAAAAGTAACTTATTCTGACGTTAGCAGAAATGTTTTTGCTCCAACCAATTATCTTAAGATCCGAAGTCCTAAGACCATCCGCTGACAAGTGAACTTTGAATATTAAAACGCCGTAAATTATTGCTTGTGGGTAAAATGTTTGAAATTATGAAATTATCCAGAATTATGTTGAACATGACTGTAAGAACTTCTCATCCGAACTATCGTTCTCAACAAGTTGTAAATCGAAATCTGATGACGCTTAAACACTTAAGATTGGTGTCTCTAAAAATAGACGGAAGTTTAATTAAAATCAAGTGGAACAAGCGCTACTTTTCGCCAATGCGAGGAAGACTTGTTAATTATATTTTTTTAAATTCGCATATTTCTCTACACGAAATAGTTAAGCGGATATAAGAACGTTTGTCCGACGTCATTTCCAGACATGTATGATACGTTGACAGGAGCGAGATTCGAACACGCGCTACCGAAGTGACCGGTGCCTAAAACCAGCGCCTTAGACCGCTCGGCCACCTGCCTGCTTTTTAAGATATAAAATGCCGTGCCAACAAAGTACAGGGAGACCAAAAAGTAGCTTATGCTGACGTTAGCGGAAATGTTTTGACAAGTGAACTTTGAATTTTAAAACGTCGTAAATTATTGCTTGTGGGTAAAATGTTAGAAATTATGAAATTATCCAGAAATATGTTAAACAAGACTGTAGGGACGTTTCATCCGGACTATCGTTATCAACAAGCTGTAAATCGAAATCTCATGACGCTTAAACACTTCAGATCGGTGTCTCTAAAAATAGGCGGAAGTTTAAGCAAAATCAAGTGGAACAAGCGCTACTTTTCCCCAATGCGAGGAAGACTTGTTAATTATATTTTGGAAAATTCGGGTATTTCTGGCGGCAACGTATTTAAGCGTAAACGAGATCTTCTGTCCGACGACATTTCCAGACATGCAAGATAAGATGAGAGGAGCGAGATTCGAACTCGCGCCACCGAAGTGACTGGTGCCTTAAACCAGCGCCTTAGACCGCTCGGCCATCTTGCCCGCTTTTTCAAATACATAATGTGGACAAGCGTGCAGATAATATCGTATTTCCGGGTAGTTAAGCACTATATGACAAACATGAATCACCGAAATTTATCAAAAATTTAAATAAGTAATTGACACAAAATGATACGTTGATTCTCAACCAGCTCAGCACATTCCTCTGCAAGTGTATTTTTCGGGTGACTTTTGACCAATCTAGAGGGTTTTGCCTGTTTGTGGGCGGAATACCTGCAAAGTCAAGCAGTTTCAGCGCCCCCGTCATTCATGCAAGCGAAACTTGTAAAATACTGTTTTTTTAAAATTCGCATATTTCTCTAGGCGAAATAGTTAAGCGGAAATAAGAACGTTTGTTCGACGTCATTTCCAGACATGTATGATATGTTTACAGAAGCGAGATTCGAACTCGTGCCACCGAAGTTACTGGTGCCTAAAACCAGCGCCTTAGACCGCTCGACCATCCTGCCTGCTCTTTAAGATATAAAATGCCGTGCCAAGAAAGTACAGGGAGACCAAAAAGTAGCTTATGCTGACGTTAGAGGTAATGTTTTGACAAGTGACCTTGAATATTAAAACGCCGTAAATTATTGCTTGTGGTTAAAATGTTAGAAATTATGAAATTATCCAGAAATATGTTGAACATGACTGTAAGGACTTTTCAACCGGACTATCGTTCTCAACAAGTTGTAAATCGAAATCTGATGCCGCTTAAACACATA
Organism: Hydractinia echinata; assembly: GCA_030067915.1. Classification (NCBI taxonomy): domain Eukaryota; kingdom Metazoa; phylum Cnidaria; class Hydrozoa; order Anthoathecata; family Hydractiniidae; genus Hydractinia; species Hydractinia echinata. Next base: position 31,222 of record JASGCC010000398.1, on the reverse strand, counting down.
AGATTAGTGTCTCTAAAAATAGACGGAAGTGTAAGCAAAATCAAGTGGAACATGCGCTACTTTTCCCCAACGCGAGGAAGACTTGTTAATTATATTTTGAAAAATTCGCGGGTTTCTGGCGGCAAAGTACTTAAGCGTAAACAAGATCTTCTGTCCGACGACATATCCAGACATGTATGATAAGTTGACAGGAGCGAGATTCGAACTCGCGCCACCGAAGTGACTGCTGCCTAAACACAGCGCCTTAGACCGCTCGGCCATCCTGCCTGCTCTTTAAGATATAAAATGCCGTGCCAAGAAAGTACAGGGAGACCAAAAAGTAGCTTATGCTGACGTTAGAGGAAATGTTTTGACAAGTGACCTTGAGTATTAAAACGCCGTAAATTATTGCTTGTGGTTAAAATGTTAGAAATGATGAAATTATCCAGAAATATGTTGAACATGACTGTAAGGACTTTTCATCCGGACTATCGTTCTCAACAAGTTGTAAATCGAAATCTGATGACGCTTAAACACTTAAGATCGATGTCTCTAAAAATAGACGGAAGTGTAAGCAAAATCAAGTGGAACAAGCGCTACTTTTCGCAAATGCGAGGAAGACTTGTTAATTATATTTTGAAAAATTTGCGTGTTTCTGGCGGCAAAGTACTTAAGCGTGAACGAGATCTTCTGTCCGACGACATTTCCAGACATGCAAGATAAGATGACAGGAGCGAGATTCCGACTCGTGGCTCCGAAGTGACTGGCGCCTAAAACCGGCGCCTTAGACCGCTTGGCCATCCTGCCTCATTTTTAAGATATAAAATGCCGTGCCAAGAAAGTACAGGAAGCCAAAAAGTAACTTATTCTGACGTTAGCAGAAATGTTTTGACAAGTGAACGTTAAATATTAAAACGCCTTTAATTATTGCTTGTGGTTAAAATGTTAGAAATGATGAAATTATCCAGAAATATGTTGAACATGACTGTAAGGACTTTTCATCCGGACTGTCGTTCTCAACAAGTTGTAAATCGAAATCTGATGACGCTTAAACACTTCAGATCGGTGTCTCTAAAAATAGACGGAAGTGTAAGCAAAATCAAGTGGAACAAGCGCTACTTTTCCCCAATGCGAGGAAGACTTGTTAATTCTATTTTGAAAATTTCACGTGTTTCTGGCGGCAAAGTATTTAAGCGTAAACGAGATCTTCTGTCCGACGACATTTCCAGACATGCAAGATAAGATGACAGGAGCGAGATTCGAACTCGCGCCACCGAAGTGACTGCTGCCTAAACACAGCGCCTTAGACCGCTCGGCCATCCTGCCTGCTCTTTAAGATATAAAATGCCGTGCCAAGAAAGTACAGGGAGACCAAAAAGTAGCTTATGCTGACGTTAGAGGTAATGTTTTGACAAGTGACCTTGAATATTAAAACGCCGTAAATTATTGCTTGTGGTTAAAATGTTAGAAATGATGAAATTATCCAGAAATATGTTGAACATGACTGTAAGGACTTTTCATCCGGACTATCGTTCTCAACAAGTTGTAAATCGAAATCTGATGACGCTTAAACACTTAAGATCGATGTCTCTAAAAATAGACGGAAGTGTAAGCAAAATCAAGTGGAACAAGCGCTACTTTTCGCAAATGCGAGGAAGACTTGTTAATTATATTTTGAAAAATTTGCGTGTTTCTGGCGGCAAAGTACTTAAGCGTGAACGAGATCTTCTGTCCGACGACATTTCCAGACATGCAAGATAAGATGACAGGAGCGAGATTCCAACTCGTGGCTCCAAAGTGACTGGCGCCTAAAACCGGCGCCTTAGACCGCTCGGCCATCCTGCCTCATTTTTAAGATATAAAATGCCGTGCCAAGAAAGTACAGGAAGCCAAAAAGTAACTTATTCTGACGTTAGCAGAAATGTTTTGACAAGTGAACGTTAAATATTAAAACGCTTTTAATTATTGCTTGTGGTTAAAATGTTAGAAATGATGAAATTATCCAGAAATATGTTGAACATGACTGTAAGGACTTTTTATCCGGACTATCGTTCTCAACAAGTTGTAAATCGAAATCTGATGACGGTTAAACACTTAAGATCGGTGTCTCTAAAAATAGACGGAAGTTTAAGCAAATCAAGTGGAACAAGCGCTACTTTTCCCCAATGCGAGGAAGACTTTTCAATTATATTTTGAAAAATTCGCGTGTTTCTGGCGGCAAAGTACTTAAGCGTAAACGAGATCTTCTGTCCGACGACATTTCAAGACATGCAAGATAAGATGACAGGAGCGAGATTCGTACTCGTGCCACCGAAGTGACTGGTGCCTTAAACCAGTGCTTTTGACCGCTCGGTCATCCTACCCGCCTTTGCAAATGCATAATGTGGACGAGCGGGCAGATAATATCGTATTTCCGCGTATTTAAGCACTAGATGACAAATATGAATGACCGAAATTTACGTAAAATTTAAATAAGTAAGTGACACAAAATGATACGTTGATGCCAAACCAGCTCTGCACATTCCACTGCAAGTGTATTTTTCGGGTGACTTTTGAGCAACCTAGAGGGTTTTGCCTGTTTGTGGGCGGAATACCTGCACAGTCAAGTAGTTTCAGGGTCACCCGTCATTCATGCAAGCGAAACATGTAAAATACTAAAAACAGCGCCTTAGACCGTTCGGCCATCCTGCCTGCTTTTTAAGATATAAAATACCGTGCCAAGAAAGTACAGGGAAACCAAAAAGTAGCTGATGCCGACGTTAGCGGAAATGTTTTGACAAGTGAACCTTGAATATTAAAACGCCTTTAATTATTTCTTGTGGGTAAAATGTTAGAAATTATGAAATTGTCCAGAAATAAGTTGAACATGACTGTAAGGACTTTTCATCCGGACTATCGTTCTCAACAAGTTGTAAATCGAAATCTGATGACGGTTAAACACTTAAGATCGGTGTCTCTAAAAATAGACAGAAGTTTAAGCAAATCAAGTGAAACAAGCGCTACTTTTCCACAATGCGAGGAAGACTTTTTAATTATATTTTGAAAAATTCGGGTTTTTCTGGCGGCAAAGTACTTAAGCGTAAACGAGATCTTCTGTCCGACGACATTTCCAGACATCCAAGATAAGATGACAGGAGCGAGATTCGTACTCGTGCCACCGAAGTGACTGGTGCCTTAAACCAGTGCTTTAGACCGCTCGGTCATCCTACCCGCCTTTGCAAATACATAATGTGGACGAGCGGGCAGATAATATCGTATTTCCGCGTATTTAAGCACTAGATGACAAACATGAGTAACCGAAATTGATGAAAAATTCAAATAAGTAAGTGACGCAAAATGATACGTTAATGCCCAACCACCTCTGCACATTCCACTGCAAGTGTATTTTTCGGGTGAATTTTGAGCAATATAGAGGGTTTTGGCTGTTTGAGGGCGGAATACCTGCAGAGTCAAACAGTTTCAGCGCCCCCGTCATTCATGCCAACGAAACTTTTAATTATTATTTTTTTAAATTCGCATATTTCTCTCGGCGAAATAGTTAAGCGGAAATAAGAACGTTTGTCCGACGTCATTTCCAGACATGTATGATAAGTTGACAGGAGCGAGATTCGAACTCGCGACACAGAAGTGAGTAGTGCCTAAAACCAGCGCCTGAGACCGCTCGGCCATCCTGCCTGCATTTTACGATATAAAATGCCGTGCCAAGAAAACACAGCGAAACCAAAAAGTAGCTAATTCTGACGTTAGCAGAAATGTTTTTGCTCTAACCAATTATCTTAAGATCCGAAGTCCTAAAACCATCCGCTGACAAGTGAACTTTGGATATTAAAACGCCGTAAATTATTGCTTGTGGATAAAATGTTAGAAATTATGAAATTATACAGAAATATGGTGAACATGACTGCAAGGAATTTTCATCCGGACTATCGTTCTCAACAAGTTGTAAATCGAAATCTGATGACGCTTAAACACTTAAGACCGGTGTCTCTAAAAATAGACGGAAGTGTAAGCAAAATCAAGTGGAACAAGCGCTACTTTTCCCCAATGCGAGGAAGACTTGTTAATTATATTTTTTAAATTCGCATATTTCTCTCTGCGAAATAGTTAAGCGGAAATAAGAACGTTTGTACGACGTCATTTCCAGACATGTATGATAAATTGACAGGAGCGAGATTCGAACTCGCGCCACCGAGGTGACTTAAAACCAGCGCCCTAGACCGCTCGGCCATCCTGCCTGCTTTATAAGATATCAAATGCCGTGCCAAGAAAGTACAGGAAAACCAAAAAGTAGCTAATGCTGACGATAGCGGAAATGTTTTGACAAGTGAACCTTGAATATTGAAACGCCTTAAATTATTGCTTGTGGGTAAAATGTTAGAAATTATGAAATTATCCAGAAATATTGTGGACATGACTGTAAGGACTTTTCATCCGGACTATCGTTCTCAACAAGCTGTAAATCGAAACCTCATGACGCTTAAACACTTCCGTATGGTGTCTCTAAAAATAGACGGAAGTTTAAGCAAAATCAAGTGGAACAAGCGCTACTTTTCGCTAATGCGAGGAAGACTTGTTAATTATATTTTTTTAAATTTGCATATTTCTCTCGGTGAAATAGTTAAGCAATAATTAAAGGCGTTTTAATATTCAAGGTTCACGATCTTAAGTGTTTATGCGTGTCATGGAAATACTGGAAATGACGTCGCACAAACGTTCTTATTTCCGCTTAACTATTTCGCCGGGAGAAATGTGCGAATTTAAAAAAAAATTATTTTACATTTTTCGCTTGCATGAATGACTGGGGCGCTGAAACTGCTTGACTGTGCAGGTATTCCGCCCACAAACAGGAAAAACCCTCTAGATTGCTCAAACTTCACCCGAAAAATACACTTGCAGAGGAATGTGCAGAGCTGGTTGGGCATCAACTTATCATTTTGTGTCACTTAATTATTTAAATCTTTGATAAATTTCGGTAATTCATGTTTGTCATCTAGTGCCTAAATACGCGGAAATACTATATTATCTGCACGCTCGTCCACATTATGTATTTGAAAAGGTGTGCAGGATGGCTGAGCGGTCTAAGGCACTGGTTAAAGGCACCAGTGACTTCGGTGGCGCCAGTTCGAATCTCGCTCCTGTAATCTTATCTTGCATGTCTGGAGATGTCGTCGGACAGAAGAACTCGTTTACGCTTAAGTACTTTGCCGCCAGAAGCAGGCGAATTTTTCAAAATATAATTAACAAGTCTTCCTCGCATTGGGGAAATGTAGCGCTTGTTCCACTTGATTTTTCTCAAACTTCCGTCTTTTTTTAGAGATACCGATCTTAAGTGTTTAAGCGTCATCAGACTTCGATTTACAACTTGTTGAGAACGATAGTCCGGATGAAAAGTCCTTACAGTCATGTTCAACATATTTCTGGATAATTTCATAATTTCTAACATTTTATCCACAAGCAATAATTAAAGGCGTTTTAATATTCAAGGTTCACTTGTCAAAACATTTCCCGTAACGTCAGCATAAGCTACTTTTTGGTTTCCCTGTACTTTCTTGACACGGCATTCGATATCTTAGGAAGCAGGCAGGATGGCCGAGCGGTCTAAGGCGCTGGTTTTAGGCACCAGTCACTTCAGTGGCGCGAGTTCGAATCTCGCTCCTGTCAACTTATCAGACATGTCTGGAAATGACGTCGTACAAACGTTCTTATTTCCGCTTAACTATTTCGCCGAGAGAAATGTGCGAATTTAAAAAATATAATTAACAAGTCTTCCTCGCATTGGCGAAAAGTAGCGCTTGTTCCACTTGATTTTGCTTAAACTTCCGTCTATTTTTAGAGACACCGATCTTAAGTGTTTAAGCGTCATCAGATTTCGACTTACAACTTGTTGAGAACGATAGTCCGGATGAAAATTCCTTACAGTCATGTTCACCATATTTCTGGATAATTTCATAATTTCTAACATTTTGCCCACAAGCAATAATTTAAGGCGTTTTATTATTCAAGGTTCACTTGTCAAAACATTTCCGCTAACGTCAGCATAATCTACTTTTTGGTTTCCCTGTACTTTCTTCGCACGGCATTTTATATCTTAAAAAGGTGGCAGGGTGGCCGAGCGGTATAAGGCGCTGGTTTTAGGCACCAGTCACTTCGGTGGCGCGAGTTCGAATCTCGCTCCTGTCATCTTATCTTGCATGTCTGGAAATGTCGTCGGACAGAATATCTCGTTTCCTCTTAAAAACTTTGCCGCCAGAAACACGTGTGAAATTTTCAAAATATAATTAACAAGTCTTCCTCGCATTGGGGAAAAGTAGCGCTTGTTCCACTTGATTTTGCTTAAACTTCCGTCTATATTTAGAGACACCGATCAGAAGTGTTTAAGCGTCATGAGGTTTCGATTTACAGCTTGTTGAGAACGATAGTCCGGATGAAAAGTCCTTACAGTCATGTTCACAATATTTCTGGATAATTTCATAATTTCTAACATTTTACCCTCAAGCAATAATTTAAGCCGTTTTAATATTCAAAGGTTCACTTGTCAAAACACTTCAGCTATCGCCAGCAGTAGCTACTTTTTCGTTTCCCTGTGCTTTTTTGAAACGGCATTTTATATCTTAAAAAGCAGGCAGGATGGCCGAGCGGTCTAAGGCGCTGGTTTTAGGCACCAGTCACTTCAGTGGCGCGAGTTCGAATCTCGCTCCTGTCAACTTATCAGACATGTCTGGAAATGACGTCGTACAAACGTTCTTATTTCCGCATAACTATTTCGCCGAGAGAAATGTGCGAATTTAAAAAATATAATTAACAAGTCTTCCTCGCATTGGCGAAAAGTAGCGCTTGTTCCACTTGATTTTGCTTAAACTTCCGTCTATTTTTAGAGACACCGATCTTAAGTGTTTAAGCGTCATCAGATTTCGACTTACAACTTGTTGAGAACGATAGTCCGGATGAAAATTCCTTACAGTCATGTTCACTATATTTCTGGATAATTTCATAATTTCTAACATTTTGCCCACAAGCAATAATTTAAGGCGTTTTATTATTCAAGGTTCACTTGTTAAAACATTTCCGCTAACGTCAGCATAATCTACTTTTTGGTTTCCCTGTACTTTCTTCGCACGGCATTTTATATCTTAAAAAGCAGGCAGGGTGGCCGAGCGGTCTTAGGCGCTGGTTTTAGGTAGCAGTCACTTCGGTGGCGCGAGTTCGAATCTCGCTCCTGTCATCTTATCTTGCATGTCTGGAAATGTCGTCGGACAGAAGATCTCGTTTCCGCTTAAATACTTTGCCGCCAGAAACACGTGAAATTTTCAAAATATAATTAACAAGTCTTCCTCGCATTGGGGAAAAGTAGCGCTTGTTCCACTTGATTTTGCTTAAACTTCCGTCTATTTTTAGAGACACCGATCAGAAGTGTTTAAGCGTCATGAGGTTTCGATTTACAGCTTGTTGAGAACGATAGTCCGGATGAAAAGTCCTTACAGTCATGTTCACAATATTTCTGGATAATTTCATAATTTCTAACATTTTACCCACAAGCAATAATTTAAGGCGTTTTAATATTCAAGGTTCACTTGTCAAAACATTTCCGCTATCGCCAGCATTTGCTACTTTTTCGTTTCCCTGTACTTTTTTGAAACGGCATTTTATATCTTAAAAAGCAGGCAGGATGGCCGAGCGGTCTAAGGCGCTGGTTTTAGGCACCAGTCACTTGGGTGGCGCGAGTTCGAATCTCGCTCCTGTCATCTTATCTTGCGTGTGTGGCAATGTCGTAGGACAGAAGATCTCGTTTACGCTTAAATACTTTGCCGCCAGAAACCTGCGAGTTTTTCAAAATATAATTAACAAATCTTCCTCGCATTGGGGAAAAGTAGCGTTTGTTCCACTTGATTTTGCTTAAACTTCCGTCTATTTTTAGAGAAACCGATCTGAAATGTTTAAGCGTCATGAGATTTCGATTTACAGCTTGTTGAGAACCATAGTCCGGATGAAACGTCTTTACAGTCATGTTCAACATATTCCTGGATAATTTCATAATTTCTAACATTTTACCCACAAGCAATAATTTACGGCGTTTTAATATTCAAGGTTCACTTGTCAAAACAATTCCGCTAACGTCAGCATAAGCTACTTTTTGGTTTCCCTGTACTTTCTTGGCACGGCATTTTATATCTTGGAAAGCAGGCAGGATGGCCGGGCGGTCTAAGGCGCTGGTTTTAGGCACCAGTGACTTCGGTGGCGCGAGTTCGAATCTCGTTCCTGTCAACTTATCAAACATGTCTGGAAATGACGTCGGACAAACGTTCTTATTTCCGGTTAACTATATCGCCGAGAGAAATACGGGAATTTTTAAAAAAGTATTTTACAAGTTTCGCTTGCATGCATGACGGGGCGCGGAAACTGCTTGACTGTGCAGATATTCCGCCCACAAAAAGGCAAAATCCTCCAGATTGCTCAAAAGTCTCCCGAAAAATACACTTGCAGTGGAATGTGCAGAGCTGGTTGGGCATCAACGTGTCATTTTGCGTCACTTACGTATTTAAATTTTTCACAAATTTCGGTCATTCATGTTTGTCATCTAGGGCTTAAATACGCGGAAATACGATATTATCTGCACGCTCGTCCACATTATGTATTTGAAAATGCGGGCAGGATGGCCGAGCGGTCTAAGGCGCTGGTTTAAGGCACCAGTCACTTCGGTGGCGCGAGTTCGAATCTCGCTCCTGTCATCTTATCTTACGTGTGTGGAAATGTCGTAGGACAGAAGATCTCGTTTACGCTTAAATACTTTGCCGCCAGATACCCGCGAATTTTTCAAAATATAATTAACAAATCTTCCTCGCATTGGGGAAAAGTAGCGCTTGTTACACTTGATTTTGCTTAAACTTCCGTCTATTTTTAGATACACCGATCTGAAGTGTTTAAGCGTCACGAGATTTCGATTTCCAGCTTGTTGAAAACGATAGTCCGGATGAAACGTCCTTACAGTCATGTTCAACATATTTCTGGATATTTTCATAATTTCTAACATTTTACCCACAAGCAATAATTTACGGCGTTTTAATATTCAAAGTTCACTTGTCTGCGGATGGTTTTAGGACTTCGGATCTTAGGATAGTTGGTTAGAGCAAAAACATTTCTGCTATCGTCAGCCTTGGCTACTTTTTGGTTTCTCTGTACTTTCTTGTCACGTCATTTCATATTTTATAAAGCAGGCAGCATGGCCGGGCGGTCTAAGGCGCTGGTTTTAGGCACCAGTCACTTTGGTGGCGCGAGTTCGAATCTCGCTCCTGTCAACTTATCATACATGTCTGGAAATGACGTCGGACAAACGTTCTTATTTCCGGTTAACTATATCGCCGAGAGAAATACGGGAATTTTTAAAAAAGTATTTTACAAGTTTCGCTTGCATGAATGACGGGGCGCTGAAACTGCTTGACTGTGCAGATATTCCGCCCACAAACAGGCAAAATCCTCTCGATTGCTCAAAAGTCACCCAAAAAATACACTTGCAGTGGAATGTGCAGTGCTGGTTGGGCATCAACGTGCCATTTTGCGTCACTTACTTATTTAAATTTTTGATAAATTTCGGTCATTCATGTTTGTCATCTAGGGCTTAAATACGCGGAAATACGATATTATCTGTACGCTCGTCCACATTATGTATTTGAATAGTCGGGCAGCATGGCCGAGCGGTCTAAGGCGCTGGTTTAACGCACCAGTCACTTCGGAGGCGCGAGTTCGAATCTCACTCCTGTCATCTTAGCTTGCGTGTGTGGAAATGTCGTAGGACAGAAGATCTCGTTTACGCTTAAATACTTTGTCGCCAGAAACCCGCGAGTTTTTCAAAATATAATTAACAAATCTTCTTCGCATTGAGGAAAAGTAGCGCTTGTTTCACTTGATTTTGCTTAAACTTCCGTCTATTATTAGAGACACCGATCTGAAATGTTTAAGCGTCATGAGATTTCGATTTACAGCTTGTTGAGAACGATAGTCCGGATGAAACGTCTTTACAGTCATGTTCAACATATTCCTGGATAACTTCATAATTTCTAACATTTTACCCACAAGCAATAATTTACGGCATTTTAATATTCAAAGTTCACTTGTCTGCGGATGGTTTTAGGACTTCGGATCTTAGGATAGTTGGTTAGAGTAAAAACATTTCTGCTATCGCAAGCATTGGCTACTTTTTGGTTTCCCTGTATTTTCTTGGCACGACATTTTATATCTTATAAAGCAGGCAGCATGGCCGGGCGGTCTCAAGCGGTGGTTTTAGGCCCCAGTCACTTCGGTGGCGCGAGTTCGAATCTCGTTCCTGTCAACTTATCATACATGTCTGGAAATGACGTCGGACAAACGTTCTTATTTCCGGTTAACAATATCGCCGAGAGAAAAACGGGAATTTTTAAAAAAGTATTTTACAAGTTTCGCTTGCATGAATGACGGGGGGCTGAAACTGCTTGACTGTGCAGATGTTCCGCCCACAAACAGGCAAAATCCTCCAGATTGCTCAAAATTCACCCGAAAAATACACTTGCAGTGGAATGTGCAGAGCTGGTTGGGCATCAACGTGTCATTTTGCGTCACTTACGTATTTAAATTTTTCACAAATTTCGGTCATTCATGTTTGTCATCTAGGGCTTAAATACGCGGAAATACGATATTATCTGCACGCTCGTCCACATTATGTATTTGAAAAGGCGGGCAGCATGGCCGAGCGGTCTAAGGCGCTGGTTTAAGGCACCAGTCACTTCGGTGGCGCGAGTTCGAAATTCGCTCCTGTCATCTTATCTTGCATGTCTGGAAATGTCGTCGGACAGAAGATCTCGTTTACGCTTAAATATTTTGTCGCCAGAAACACGCGAATTTTTCAAAATATAATTAGGAAGTCTTCCTCGCATTGGGGAAAAGTAGCGCTTGTTCCACTTGATTTTGCTTAAACTTCCGTTTATTTTTAGAGACACCGATCCGAAGTGTTTAAGCGTCATGAGACTTCGATTTACAGCTTGTTGTAAATGATAGTCCGGATGAAACGTCCTTACAGTCATGTTCAATCTATTTCTGGATATTTTCATAATTTCTAACATTTTACCCGCAAGCAATAATTTACGGCGTTTTAATATCCACAGTTCACTTGTCAGCGGATTGTTTTAGGACTTCGGATCTTAGGATAATTGGTTAGAGCAAAAACATTTCTGCTAACGTCAGAATAAATTACTTTTTGGTTTCGTTGTACTTTCTTGGCATAGCATTTTACATCTTAAAAAGCAGGCAGGATGGCCGAGCGATCTAAGGCGCTGGTTTTAAGCATTAGTGACTTTATCTTGCATGTCTGGAAATGTCGTCGGACAGAAGATCTCGTTAACGCTTAAATACTTTGCCGCCAGAAACACGCGAATTTTTCAAAATAAAATTAATAAGTTTTCCTCGCTTTGGGGAAAAGTAGCGCTTGTTCCACTTGATTTTGCTTAAACTTCCGTCTATTTTTAGGGATACCAATCTGAAGTGTTTAAGCGTCATGAGACTTCGATTTACAGCTTGTTGAGAATGATAGTCCGGATGAAACGTCCTTACAGTCATGTTCAACATATTTCTGAATATTTTCATAATTTCTAACATTTTACCCGCAAGCAATAATTTACGGCGTTTTAACATTCACAGTTCACTTGTCAGCGGATTGTTTTAGGACTTCGGATTTTAGGATAATTGGTTAGAGCAAAAACATTTCTGCTAACGTCAGAATAAGCTACTTCTTGGTTTCGTTTTACTTTCTTGGCATGGCATTTTATATCTTAAAAGCCAGGCAGGATGGCCGAGCGGTCTAAGGCGCTGGTTTTAAGCATTAGTCACTTTATCTTGCATGTCTGGAAATGTTGCCGGACAGAAAAGCGCCTTAGACCGCTCGGCCATCCTGCCCGCCTTTTCAAATACATAATGTGGACGAGCGTGCACATAATATCGTATTTCCGGGTATTTAAGCAATAGATGACAAACATGAATGACCGAAATGTATGGAAAATTCAAATAAGTAAGTGACGCAAAATGATACGTTGATGCCCAACCAGCTCTGCACATTCCACTGCAAGTGTATTTTTCGGGTGACTTTTGAGTAATCGAAAGGGTTTTGCCTGTTTGTGGGCGGAATACTGCACAGTCAAGTATTTTCAGCACCCCCGTCGTTCATGCAAGCGAAACTTGTAAAATACTTTTTATAAAAATTCGTATATTTTTCTCGGCGAGATAGTTAAGGGGAAATAAGAACGTTTGTCCCACGTCATTTCCAGACATGTATGATAAGTTGACAGGAGCGAGATTCGAACTCGCGCCACCGAAGTGACTGGTGCCTAAAACCACCGCCTTAGACCGCTCGGCCATCCTGCCTGCTTTATAAGATATAAAATGCCGTGCCAAGAAAATACAGAGAAACCAAAAAGTAGCTAATGCTGACGTTAGGAGAATTGTTTTTGCTCTCAATTATTCTAAGATCCGAAGTCCTAAAACCATCCGCAGACAAGTGAACTTTGAATATTAAAACGCCATATATTATTGCTTGTGAGTAAAATGTTAGAAATTATGAAAATATCCAGAAATATGTTGAACATTACTGTAAAGACGTTTCAACCGGACTATCGTTCTCAAAAAGCTGTAAATCGAAATCTCATGACACTTTAACACTTTAACACTTCAGATCGGTGTCTCTAAAAATAGACGGAAGTTTAAGCAAAATCAAGTGGAACAAGCGCTACTTTTCCCCAATGCGAGGAAGACTTGTTAATTACATTTTGAAAAATTCGCGTGCTTCAGGCGACAAAGCATTTAAGCGTAAACGAGATCTTCTGCCCGACGACATTTCCAGACATGCAAGATAAGATGACAGGAGCGAGATTCGAACTCGCGCCACTGAAGTGACTGGTGCCTTAAACCAGCGCCTTAGATCGCTCGGCAATCCTGCCTGCTTTCTAAGATATAAAATGCCGTGCCAAGAAAGTACAGTGAAACCAAAAAGTAGCTTATATTGACGTTAGCGGAAATGTTTTGACAAGTGGACCTTGAATATTAAAACGCCGTAAATTATTGATTGTGGGCAAAATGTTAGAAATTATGAAATTATCCAGAAATATGGTGAACATGACTATAAGGAATTTTCATCCGGACTATCAATCTCAACAAGTTGTAAATCGAAATCTGATCACGCTTAAACACTTAAGATCGGTGTCTTTAAAAATAGGCGGAAGTGTAAACAAAATCAAGTGGAACAAGCGTTACTTTTCGCCAATGCGAGGAAGACTTGTTAATTATATTTTTTAAATTCGCATATTTCTCTCGGCGAAATAGTTAAGCGCAAATAAGAACGTTTGTACGACGTCATTTCCAGACATGCAAGATAAGATGACAGGAGCGAGATTCGAACTCGCGCCACCGAAGTGACTGGTGCGTTTAACCAGCGCCTTAGACCGCTCGGCCATCTTGCCCACCTTTTCAAATACATAATGTGGACGAGCGTGCAGATAATATCGCATTTCCGCGTATTTAGGCACTAGATGACAAACATGAATGACCGAAATTTATCAAAAATTTAAATAATTAAGTGACACAAAATGATACGTTGATGCCCAACCAGCTCTGCGCATTCCTCTGCAAGTGTATTTTTCGGGTGAAGTTTGAGCAATCTAGAGGGTTTTTGCTGTTTGTGGGCGGAATACCTGCACAGTCAAGCAGTTTCAGCGCCCCAGTCATTCATGCAAGGGAAACTTGTAAAATAATTTTTTTTTTAAATTCGCACATTTCTCTCGGCGAAATAGTTAAGCGGAAATAAGAACGTTTGTACGACGTCATTTCCAGACATGAATGAGAAGTTGACAGGAGCGAGATTCGAACTCGCGCCACCGAAGAGACTGGTGCCTAAATCCAGCGCCTTAGACCGCTCGGCCATCCTTCCTTTTTTTTTCAGATATAAAATGCCGTGTCAAGAAAGTACAGGGAAACCAAAAAGTAGGTTATGCTGGCGTTACGGGAAATGTTTTGACAAGTGAACCTTGAATATTAAAACGCCTTAAATTATTGCTTGTGGGCAAAATGTTAGAAATTATGAAATTATCCAGAAATATGGTGAACATGACTGTAAGGAATTTTCATCCGGACTAGCGTCCTCAACAACTTGTAAATCGATATCTGATGACGCTTAAACTCTTAAGATCGGTGTCTCTAAAAATAGACAGTTGTTGAAGCAAAATCAAGTGGAACAAGCGCTACTTTTCGCCAATGCGAGGAAGACTTGTTAATTATATTTTTTAAATTGGCATATTTCTCTCGGCGAAATAGTTAGGCGGAAATAAGAACGTTTGTACGACGTCATTTCCAGACATGTATGATAAGTTGACAGGAGCGAGATTCGAACTCGCGCCACCGAAGTAACTGGTGCCTAAAACGAGCGCCTTAGACCTGTCGGCCATCCTGCCTGCTTTTTAAGATATAAAATGCCGTGCCAAGTAAGTACAGGAAAACCAAAAAGTAGCTTATGCTGATGATAGTGGAAATGTTTTGACAAGTGAACCTTGAATATTAAAACGCCTTATATTATTGCTTGTGGGTAAAATGTTAGAAATTATGAAATTATCCAGAAATATTGTGGACATGACTGTAAGGACTTTTCTTCCGGACTATCGTTCTCAACAAGCTGTAAATCGAAACATCATGACGCTTAAACACTTAAGATCGTGAACCTTGAATATTAAAACGCCTTTAATTATTGCTTAACTATTTCGCCGAGAGAAATATGCGAATTAAAAAATATAATTAACACGTCTTCCTCGCATTGGCGAAAAGTAGCGCTTGTTCCACTTGATTTTGCTTACACTTCCGTCTATTTTTAGAGACACCGATCGGAAGTGTTTAAGCGTCATCATATTTCGATTTACAACTTGTTGAGTACGATAGTCCGGATGAAAATTCCTTACAGTCATGTTCACCATATTTCTGGATAATTTCATAATTTCTAACATTTTACCCACAAGCAATAATTTAAGGCGTTTTAATATTCAAGGTTCACTTGTCAAAACATTTCCGCTAACGTCAGCATAATCTACTTTTTGGTTTCCCTGTACTTTCTTCGCACTTCATTTTATATCTTAAAAAGCAGGCAGGATGATGTGCATGTATTCCGCCCACAAACAGGCAACAACCTCCATATTGCTCAAAAGTCAGCCGAAAAATACACTTATAGTGGAATGTGCAGAGCTGGTGGGGCATCAACGTATCATTTTGCGTCACTTACTTATTTAAATTTTTGATAAATTTCGGTCATTCATGTTTGTCATCTAGTGCTTAAATACGCGGAAATGCGATATTATCTGCATGCTCGTCCACATTATGTATTTATAAAGGCGGGCATGCTGGCCGAGCGGTCTAAGGCACTGGTTTAAGGCACCAGTCACTTCGGCGGCGCAAGTTCGAATATTGCTCCTGTCATCTTATTTTGCATGTCTGGAAATGTCGTCGGACAGAAGATCTCCTTTACGCTTAAATACTTTGTCGCCAGAAACCCGCGAGTTTTTCAAAATGTAATTAACAAGTCTTCCTCGCATTGGGAAAAAGTAGCGCTTGTTCCACTTGATTTTGCTGAAACTTCCGTCTATTTTTAGAGACACAGATCTTAAGTGTTTAAGCGTCATCAAATTTTGATTTACAACTTGTTGAGAATGATAGTCCGGATGAAAAGTCCTTACAGTCATGTTCAACATATTTCTGGATAATTTCATAATTTCAAACATTTTACCCACAAGCAATAATTAAAGGCGTTTTAATATTCAAGGTTCACTTGTCAAAACAATTCCACTAACGTCAGCAAAAGCTACCTTTTGGTTTCCCTGTACTTTCTTGGCACGGCATTTTATATCTTAAAAAGCAGGCAGGATGGCCGAACAGTCTAAGGCGCTGGTTTTAGGCACCAGTCAGTTCGGTGGCGCGAGTTCGAATCTCGCTCCTGTCAACGTATCATACATGTCTGGAAATGACGTCGGACAAACGTTCTTAGTTCCGCTTAACTGTTTCGACGAGAGAAATATGCGAATTTAAAAAAAAAGTATTTTACAAGTTTCGCTTCTATGAATGACGTGGGCGCTGAAACTGCTTGACTTTGCAGGTATTCCGCCCACAAACAGGCAAAACCCTCTAGATTGCTCAAAAGCCACCCGAAAAATAAACTTGCAGAGGAATGTACAGAGCTGGTTCGGCATCAACGTATCATTTTGTGTCACTTACTTATTTAAATTTTTGATAAATTTTGGTCATTCATGTTTGTCATCTATTGCCTAAATACGCCGATATACGATATTATCTGCACGCTTGTCCACATTATGTATTTGAAAAGGCGGGCAGGATGGCCGAGCGGTCTAAGGCGCTGGTTTAAGGCACCAGTCACTTCGGTGGCGCGAGTTCGAATCTCGCTCCTCTCATCTTATCTTGCATGTCTCGAAATGTCGTCGGACAGAAGATCTCGTTTACGCTTAAGTACTTTGCGGCTAGAAACACGCGAATTTTCAAAATATAATTAACAAGTCTTCCTCGCATTGGGGAAAAGTAGCGCTTGTTCCACTTGATTTTGCTTAAACTTCCGTCTATTTTTAGAGACACCGATCTTAAGTGTTTAAGCGTCATCAGATTTCGATTTACAGCTTGTTGAGAACGATAGTCCGGATGAAACGTCCTTAGAGTCATGTTCAACATATCTCTGGATATTTTCATAATTTCGAACATTTTACCCACAAGCAATAATTTACGGCGTTTTAATATTCAAAATTTACTTGTCAGCGGATGGTTTTAGGACTTCGGATCTTAGGATAATTGGTTAGAGCAAAAACATTTCTGCTAACGTCAAAATAAGTTACTTTTTGATTTCCCTGTACTTTCTTGGCACGGCATTTTATATCTTAAAAAGCAGGCAGGATGGCCGAGCGGTCCAAGGCGCTGGTTTTAGGCACCAGTCACTTCGGTTGCGCGAGTTCGAATCTCGCTCCTGTCAACTTATCATAAATGTCTGGAAATGACATCGGACAAACGTACTTATTTCCGCTTAACTATTTCGTCGAGAAAAATACGGGACTTTTTTAAAAAAATATTTAAAAGTTTCGTTGGCATGAATGACGGGGGCGTTGAAACTGTTTGACTGTGCAGGTATTCCGCCCTCAAACAGCCAAAACCCTCTAGATTGCTCAAAAGTCACCCGAAAAATCCACTTACAGTGGAATGTGCAGAGGTGGTTGGGTATTAACGTATCATTTTGCATCACTTACTTATTTGAATTTTTCATCAATTTCGGTTACTCATGTTTGTCATGTAATGCTTAAATACGCGGAAATACGATATTATCTGCACGCTCGTCCACAATATGTATTTGAAAAGGCGGGCAGGATGACCGAGCGGTCTAAAGCACTGGTTTAAGGCACCAGTCACTTTGGTGGCACGAGTACGAATCTCGCTCCTGTCATCTTATCTTGTATGTCTGGAAATATCGCGGACAGAAGATCTCGTTTACGCTTAAGTACTTTGGCACCAGTCACTTCGGTGGCGCGAGTTCGAATCTCGCTCCTGTCATCTTATCTTGCATGTCTGGAAATGTCGTCGGACAGAAGATCTCGTTTACGCTTAAATACTTTGATGCCAGAAACACCCGAATTTTCCAAAATATAATTAACAAGTCTTCCTCGCATTGGGGAAAAGTAGCGCTTGTTGCACTTTATTTTGCTTAAACTTCCGTCTATTTTTAGAGACACCGATCTTAAGTGTTTAAGCGTCATCAGATTTTGATTTACAACTTGTTGAGAATGATAGTCCGGATGAAAAGTCCTTACAGTCATGTTCAACATATTTCTGGATAATTTCATAATTTCAAACATTTTACCCACAAGCAATAATTAAAGGCGTTTTAATATTCAAGGTTCACTTGTCAAAACAATTCCACTAACGTCAGCAAAAGCTACTTTTTGGTTTCCCTGTACTTTCTTGGCACGGCATTTTATATCTTAAAAAGCAGGCAGGATGGCCGAACAGTCTAAGGCGCTGGTTTTAGGCACCAGTCAGTTCGGTGGCGCGAGTTCGAATCTCGCTCCTGTCAACGTATCATACATGTCTGGAAATGACGTCGGACAAACGTTCTTATTTCCGCTTAACTATTTCGACGAGAGAAATATGCGAATTTAAAAAAAAAGTATTTTACAAGTTTCGCTTCTATGAATGACGTGGGCGCTGAAACTGCTTGACTTTGCAGGTATTCCGCCCACAAACAGGCAAAACCCTCTAGATTGCTCAAAAGTCACCCGAAAAATACACTTGCAGAGGAATGTGCAGAGCTGGTTCGGCATCAACGTATCATTTTGTGTCACTTACTTATTTAAATTTTTGATAAATTTTGGTCATTCATGTTTGTCATCTATTGCCTAAATACGCCGATATACGATATTATCTGCACGCTTGTCCACATTATGTATTTGAAAAGGCGGGCAGGATGGCCGAGCGGTCTAAGGCGCTGGTTTAAGGCACCAGTCACTTCGGTGGCGCGAGTTCGAATCTCGCTTCTGTCATCTTATCTTGCATGTCTCGAAATGTCGTCGGACAGAAGATCTCGTTTACGCTTAAGTACTTTGCGGCTAGAAACACGCGAATTTTCAAAATATAATTAACAAGTCTTCCTCGCATTGGGGAAAGGTAGCGCTTGTTGCACTTTATTTTGCTTAAACTTCCGTCTATTTTTAGAGACACCGATCTTAAGTGTTTAAGCGTCATCAGATTTTGATTTACAACTTGTTGAGAATGATAGTCCGGATGAAAAGTCCTTACAGTCATGTTCAACATATTTCTGGATAATTTCATAATTTCAAACATTTTACCCACAAGCAATAATTAAAGGCGTTTTAATATTCAAGGTTCACTTGTCAAAACAATTCCACTAACGTCAGCAAAAGCTACCTTTTGGTTTCCCTGTACTTTCTTGGCACGGCATTTTATATCTTAAAAAGCAGGCAGGATGGCCGAACAGTCTAAGGCGCTGGTTTTAGGCACCAGTCAGTTCGGTGGCGCGAGTTCGAATCTCGCTCCTGTCAACGTATCATACATGTCTGGAAATGACGTCGGACAAACGTTCTTATTTCCGCTTAACTATTTCGACGAGAGAAATTTGCGAATTTAAAAAAAAAGTATTTTACAAGTTTCGCTTCTATGAATGACGTGGGCGCTGAAACTGCTTGACTTTGCAGGTATTCCGCCCACAAACAGGCAAAACCCTCTAGATTGCTCAAAAGCCACCCGAAAAATACACTTGCAGAGGAATGTGCAGAGCTGGTTCGGCATCAACGTATCATTTTGTGTCACTTACTTATTTAAATTTTTGATAAATTTTGGTCATTCATGTTTGTCATCTATTGCCTAAATACGCCGATATACGATATTATCTGCACGCTTGTCCACATTATGTATTTGAAAAGGCGGGCAGGATGGCCGAGCGGTCTAAGGCGCTGGTTTAAGGCACCAGTCACTTCGGTGGCGCGAGTTCGAATCTCGCTCCTGTCATCTTATCTTGCATGTCTCGAAATGTCGTCGGACAGAAGATCTCGTTTACGCTTAAGTACTTTGCGGCTAGAAACACGCGAATTTTCAAAATATAATTAACAAGTCTTCCTCGCATTGGGGAAAAGTAGCGCTTGTTCCACTTGATTTTGCTTAAACTTCTGTCTATTTTTAGAGACACCGATCTGAAGTGTTTAAGCGTCAGGAGATTTCGGATTTACAGCTTGTTGAGAATGATAGTCCGGATGAAAAGTCCTTACAGTCATGTTCACCATATTTCTGGATAATTTCATAATTTCTAACATTTTACTCACACCCAATAATTTAAGGCGTTCTAATATTCAAGGTTCACTTGTCAAAACATTTCCGTTAACGTCAGCATAAGCTACTTTTTGGTTTCCCTGTACTTTCTTGGCACGGCATTTTATATCTTAAACAGCAGGATGGATGGTCGAGCGGTCTAAGGCGCTGGTTTTAGGCACCAGTCCCTTCAGTGGCGCGAGTTCGAATCTCGCTCCTGTCAACTTATCATACATATCTGGAAATGACGTCGTACAAACGTTCTTATTTCCGCTTAACTATTTCGCCGAGGGAAATATGCTAATTTAAAAAAAAATTATTTTACGAGTTTCGCTTGCATGACTGACTGGGGCGCTGAAACTGCTTGACTGTGCAGGTATTCCGCCCACAAACAGGAAAAACCCTCTAGATTGCTCAAACTTCACCCGAAAAATACAATTGCAGAGGAATGTGCAGAGCTGGTTGGGCATCAACGTATCATTTTGTGTCACTTACTTATTTAAATTTTTGATAAATTTCGGTCATTCATGTTTGTCATCTATTGCCTAAATACGCGGATATACGATATTATCTGCACGCTTGTCCACATTATGTATTTGAAAAGGCGGGCAGGATGGCCGAGCGGTCTAAGGCGCTGGTTTAAGGCACCAGTCACTTCGGTGGCGCGAGTTCGAATCTCGCTCCTGTCATCTTACCTTGCATGTCTGGAAATGTCGTCGGACAGAAGATCTCGTTAACGCTTAAGTACTTTGCGGCTAGAAACACGCGAATTTTCAAAATATAATTAACAAGTCTTCCTCGCATTGGGGAAAAGTAGCGCTTGTTCCACTTGATTTTGCTTAAACTTCTGTCTATTTTTAGAGACACCGATCTGAAGTGTTTAAGCGTCAGGAGATTTCGGATTTACAGCTTGTTGAGAATGATAGTCCGGATGAAAAGTCCTTACAGTCATGTTCAACATATTTCTGGATAATTTCATAATTTCTAACATTGTATCCACAAGCAATAATTAAAGGCGTTTTAATATTCAAGGTTCACTTGTCAAAACATTTCCCGTAACGTCAGCATAAGCTACTTTTTGGTTTCCCTGTACTTTCTTGACACGGCATTTTATATCTTAAAAAGCAGGCAGGATGGCCGAGCGGTCTAAGGCGCTGGTTTTAGGCACCAGTCACTTCAGTGGCGCGAGTTCGAATCTCGGTCCTCTCAACTTATCATACATATCTGGAAATGACGTCGTACAAACGTTCTTATTTCCGCTTAACTATTTCGCCGAGGGAAATATGCTAATTTAAAAAAAAATTATTTTACAAGTTTCGCTTGCATGACTGACTGGGGCGCTGAAACTGCTTGACTGTGCAGGTATTCCGCCCACAAACAGGAAAAACCCTCTAGATTGCTCAAACTTCACCCGAAAAATACAATTGCAGAGGAATGTGCAGAGCTGGTTGGGCATCAACGTATCATTTTGTGTCACTTACTTATTTAAATTTTTGATAAATTTCGGTCATTCATGTTTGTCATCTATTGCCTAAATACGCGGATATACGATATTATCTGCACGCTTGTCCACATTATGTATTTGAAAAGGCGGGCAGGATGGCCGAGCGGTCTAAGGCGCTGGTTTAAGGCACCAGTCACTTCGGTGGCGCGAGTTCGAATCTCGCTCCTGTCATCTTACCTTGCATGTCTGGAAATGTCGTCAGACAGAAGATCTCGTTTACGCTTAAGTACTTTGCGGCTAGAAACACGCGAATTTTCAAAATATAATTAACAAGTCTTCCTCGCATTGGGGAAAAGTAGCGTTTGTTCCACTTGATTTTGCTTAAACTTCTGTCTATTTTTAGAGACACCGATCTGAAGTGTTTAAGCGTCAGGAGATTTCGGATTTACAGCTTGTTGAGAATGATAGTCCGGATGAAAAGTCCTTACAGTCATGTTCACCATATTTCTGGATAATTTCATAATTTCTAACATTTTACTCACACCCAATAATTTAAGGCGTTCTAATATTCAAGGTTCACTTGTCAAAACATTTCCGTTAACGTCAGCATAAGCTACTTTTTGGTTTCCCTGTACTTTCTTGGCACGGCATTTTATATCTTAAACAGCAGGATGGATGGTCGAGCGGTCTAAGGTGCTGGTTTTAGGCACCAGTCCCTTCAGTGGCGCGAGTTCGAATCTCGCTCCTGTCAACTTATCATACATGTCTGGAAATGACGTCGTACAAACGTTCTTATTTCCGCTTAACTATTTCGCCGAGAGAAATATGCGAATTTAAAAAAAAAATATTCTACAATTTCGCTTGCATGAATGACTGGGGCGCTGAAACTGCTTGACTGTGCAGTTATTCCGCCCACAAACAGGAAAATCCCTCTAGATTGCTCAAACTTCACCCGAAAAATACACTTGCAGAGGAATGTGCAGAGCTGGTTGGGCATCAACGTATCATTTTGTGTCACTTAATTATTTAAATTTTTGATAAATTTCGGTCATTCATGTTTGTCATCTAGTGCCTAAATACGCGGAAATACGATATTATCTGCACGCTCGTCCACATTATGTATTTGAAAAGGTGGGCAGGTTGGCCGAGTGGTCTAAGGCGCTGGTTAAAGGCACCGGTCACTTCGGTGGCGCGAGTTCGAATCTCGCTCCTGTAATCTTATCTTGCATGTCTGGAAATGTCGTCGGACAGAAGATCTCGTTTACGCTTAAGTACTTTGCCGCCAGAAACAAGCGAAATTTTCAAAATATAATTAACAAGTCTTCCTCGCATTGGGGAAAAGTAGCGCTTGTTCCACTTGATTTTGCTTAAACTTCCGTCTATTTTTAGAGACACCGATTTTAAGTGTTTAAGCGTCATCAGATTTCGATTTACAACTTGTTAAGAACGATAGTTCGGATGAAAAGTCCTTACAGTCATGTTCAACATAATTCTGGATAATTTCATAATTTCAAACATTTTACCCACAAGCAATAATTAAAGGCGTTTTAATATTCAAGGTTCACTTGTCAAAACAACTCCACTAACGTCAGCATAAGCTACCTTTTGGATTCCCTATACTTTTTTGGCACGGCATTTTATATCTTAAAAAGCAGGCAGGATGGCCGAGCGGTCTAAGGCGCTGGTTTTAGGCACCAGTCACTTCGGTGGCGCGAGTTCGAATCTCGCTCCTGTAATCTTATCTTGCATGTCTGGAAATGTCGTTCTGACAGAAGATCTCGTTTACGCTTAAGTACTTTGCCGCCAGAAACAAGCGAAATTTTCAAAATATAATTAACAAGTCTTCCTCGCATTGGGGAAAGGTAGCGCTTTTTCCACTTGATTTTGCTCAAACTTCCGTCTATTTTTAGAGATACCAATCTTAAGTGTTTAAGCGTCATCAGATTTCGATTTACAACTTGTTGAGAACGATATTCCGGATGAAAAGTCCCCACAGTCATGTTCAACATATTTCTGGATAATTTCATAATTTCTAACATTTTATCCACAAGCAATAATTAAAGGCTTTTTAATATTCAAGGTTCACTTGTCAAAACATTTCCCGTAACGTCAGCATAAGCTACTTTTTGGTTTCCCTGTACTTTCCTGACACGGCATTTTATATCTTAAAAAGCAGGCAGGATGGCCGGGCGGTCTAAGGCGCTGGTTTTAGGCACCATCACTTCAGTGGCGCGAGTTCGAATCTCGGTCCTGTCAACTTATCATACATATCTGGAAATGACGTCGTACAAACGTTCTTATTTCCGCTTAACTATTTCGCCGAGAGAAATGTGCTAATTTAAAAAAAAATTATTTTACAAGTTTCGCTTGCATGACTGACTGGGGCGCTGAAACTGCTTGACTGTGCAGGTATTCCGCCCACAAACAGGAAAAACCCTCTAGATTGCTCAAACTTCACCCGAAAAATACACTTGCAGAGGAATGTGCAGAGCTGGTTGGGCATCAACGTATCATTTTGTGTCACTTACTTACTTAAATTTTTGATAAATTTCGGTCATTCATGTTTGTCATATAGTGCTTAAATACCCGGAAATACGATATTATCTGCACGCTTGTCCACATTATGTATTTGAAAAGGCGGGCAGGATGGCCGAGCGGTCTAAGGCGCTGGTTTAAGGCACCAGTCACTTCGGTGGCGCGAGTTCGAATCTCGCTCCTGTCATCTTCTCTTGCATGTCTGGAAATGTCGTCGGACAGAAGATCTCGTTTACGCTTAAGTACTTTGCGGCCAGAAACACGCGAATTTTCAAAATATAATTAACAAGTCTTCCTCGTATTGGGGAAAAGTAGCGCTTGTTCCACTTGATTTTGCTTAAACTTCCGTCTATTTTTAGAGGCACCGATCTTAAGTGTTTAGGCGTCATCAGATTTCGATTTACAACTTGTTAAGAACGATAGTTCGGATGAAAAGTCCTTACAGTCATGTTCAACATATTTCTGGATAATTTCATAATTTCAAACGTTTTATCCACAAGCAATAATTAAAGGCGTTTTAATATGCAAGGTTCACTTGTCAAACCAATTCCACTAACGTCAACATAAGCTACCTTTTGGTTTCCCTGTACTTTGCTGGCACGGCATTTTATATCCTAAAAAGCAGGCAGGATGGCCGAGCGGTCTAAGGCGCTGGTTTTAGGCACCAGTCACTTCGGTGGCGCGAGGTCGAATCTTGCTCCTGTCAACGTATCATACATGTCTGGAAATGACGTCGGACAAACGTTCTTAATTCCGCTTAACTATTTCGACGAGATCTTCTGTCCGACGACATTTCCAGACATGCAAGATAAGATGACAGGAGCGAACTTCGAGATCGCGCCACCGAAGTGACTGGTGCCTTAAACCAGCGCCTTAGACTGCTCGTTCATTCTGCCCGCCTCTTCAAACACATAATGTGGACGAGCGTGCTGATAATATCGTATTTCCGCGTATTTAAGCACTAGATGACAAGCATGAGTAACCGAAATTTATGAAAAATTCGATTAAGTAAGTGACCCAAAATGATACGTTGATGCCCAACCAGATCTACACATTCCACTGCAAGTGTATTTTTCGGGTGAAGTTTGAGCAATTTAGAGGGTTTTTCCTGTTTGTGGGCGGAATACCTGCACAGTCAAGCAGTTTCAGCGCTCCCGTCATTCATGCCAGCGAAACTTGTAAAATACTTTTTTTAAAAATTCCCTTAATTCTCTCGGTGAAATAGTTAAGTGGAAATAAGAACGTTTGTACGACGTCATTTCCAGACATGTATGATAAGTTGACAGGAGCAAGATTCGACCTCGCGCCACCGAAGTGACTGGTGCCTAAAACCAGCGCCTTAGACCGCTCGGCCATCCTGCCTGCTTTTTAAGATATAAAATTCCGTGCCAAGAAAGTACAGGGAAACCAAAAAGTAGCTTATGCTGACGTTAGCGGAAATTTTTTGGCAAGTGAACTTTGAATTTTAAAACGCCGTAAATTATTGCTTGTGGGTAAAATGTTAGAAATTATGAAATTATCCAGAAATATGTTGAACATGACTGTAAGGACTTTTCATCCGGATTATCGTTCTCAACAAGTTGTAAATCGAAATCTGATGACGCTTAAACACAAAAGATCGGTGTCTCTAAAAATAGACGGAAGTTTAAGCAAAATCAAGTTGAACAAGCGCTACTTTTCCCCAATGCAAGGAAGACTTGGTAATTATATTTTGGAAAATTCGGGTGTTTCTGACGGCAAACTATTTAAGCGTAAACGAGATCTTCTGTGCGACGACATTTCCAGACATGCAAGATAAGATGACAGGAGCCAGATTCGAACTCGCGCCACCGAAGTGACTGGTGCCTAAAACCAGCGCCTTAGACTGCTCGGCCATCCTGCCTGCTTTTTAAGATATAAAATGACGTGCCAAGAAAGTACAGCGAAACCAAAAAGTAACTTATGCTGACGTTAGCGGAAATGTTTTGACAAGTGAACTTTGAATTTTAAAACGCCGTAAATTATTGCTTGTGGTTAAAATGTTAGAAATTATGAAATTATCCAGAAATATGTTGAACATGACTGTAAGGACGTTTCATCCCGGACTATCGTTCTCAACAAGCTGTAAATCGAAATCTCATCACGCTTAAACACTTCAGATCTTTGTCTCCAAAAATAGACGGAAGTTTAAGCAAAATCAAGTGGAACAAGCGCTACTTTTCCCCAATGCGAGGAAGATTTGTTTATTATATTTTGGAAAATTCGCGTGTTTCTGGCGGCAAAGTATTTAAGCGTAAACGAGATCTTCTGTCCGACGACATTTCCAGACATGCAAGATAAGATGACAGGAGCGAGATTCGAACTCGCGCCACCGAAGTGACTGGTGCCTTAAACCTGCGCCTTAGACCGCTCGTCCAACCTACCCGCCTTTACAAATACATAATATGGACGGGCGTGCAGATAATATCGTATTTCCGCGTATTTAGGCACTAGATGACAAACATGAATGACCGAAATTTATCAAAAATTTAAATAAATAAGTGACACAAAATGATACGTTGATGCCCAACCAGCTCTGCACATTCCACTGCCAGTGTATTTTTCAGGTGACTTTTGAGCAATCTAGAGGGTTTTGCTTGTTTGTGTGCAGAATACCTGCACAGTCAAGCAGTTTCAGCGCCCCAGTCATTCATGCAAGCGAGACTTGTAAAATACTTTCTTTAAAGTTCGCATATTTCTCTCGGCGAAATAGCTAAGCGGAAATAAGAACGTTTTTCCGACGTCATTTCCGGACATGTATGATAAGTTGACAGGAGCGAGATTCGAACTCGCGCCACCGAAGTGACTTGTGCCTAAAACCAGCGCCTTAGACCGCTCGGCCATCCTGCCTGCTTTTTAAGATATAAAATGCCGTGCGAAGGAAGTACAGGGAAACCAAAAAGTAACTTATTCTGACGTTAGCAAAAATGTTTTGACAAGTGAACCTTGAATATTAAAACGCCTTTAATTATTGCTTGTGGTTAAAATGTTAGAAATTATGAAATTATCCAGAAATATGTTGAACATGACTGTAAGGACTGTTCATCCCGACTATCGTTCCCAACATGTTGTAAATCGAAATCTGATGACGCTTAAACACATAAGTACGGTGTCTCTAAAAATAGGCGGAAGTTTAAGCAAAATCAAGTGGAACAAGCGCTACTTTTCCCCAATGCGAGGAAGACTTGTTAATTATATTTTGAAAAATTTGCGTGTTTCTGGCGGCAGAGTACTTAAGCGTAAACGAGATCTTCTGTCCGACGACATTTCCAGACATGCAACAAAAGATGACAGCAGCGAGATTCGAACTCGGGCGACCGAAGTGACTGGTGCCTAAAACCGGCGCCTTAGACCGCTGGGCCATCCTGCCTCATTTTTAAGATATAAAATGACGTGCCAAGAAAGTACAGGAAACCAAAAAGTAACTTATTCTGACGTTAGCAGAAATGTTTTGACAAGTGAACCTTGAATATTAAAACGCCTTTAATTATTGCTTGTGGTTAAAATGTTAGAAATTATGAAATTATCCAGAATTATGTTGAACATGACTGTGAGGACTTTTCATCCGGACTATCGTTCTCAACAAGTTGTAAATAGAAATCTGATGACGCTTAAACACATAAGATCGGTGTCTCTAAAAATACACAAAAGTTTAAGCAAAATCAAGTGGAACAAGCGCTACT
The DNA here is from genome assembly GCA_030067915.1 of Hydractinia echinata. Taxonomy (NCBI): domain Eukaryota; kingdom Metazoa; phylum Cnidaria; class Hydrozoa; order Anthoathecata; family Hydractiniidae; genus Hydractinia; species Hydractinia echinata. Next base: position 3,700 of record JASGCC010000398.1, on the reverse strand, counting down.
CTTCCCCAATGCGAGGAAGACTTGTTAATTATATTTTGAAAAATTCGCGTGTTTCCGGCGGCAAAGTACTTAAGCGTAAACGAGATATTCTGTCCGACGACATATCCAGACATTTATGAGACGTTGACAGGTGTGAGATTCGAACTCGTGCCACCGAAGTGACTGGTGCCTTAAACCAGTGCTTTAGACCGCTCGGTCATCCTGCCCGCCTTTTCAAATACATAATGTGGACGAGCGTGCAGATAATATCGTATTTCCGCGTATTTAAGCACTAGATGACAAAGATGAATGAATAAAATTTATCAAAAATTTAAATCAGTAAGTGACGCAAAATGATGCGTTGATGCCCAACCAGCTCTGCACATTCCACTGCAAGTGTATTTTTCGGGTGACTTTTGAGTAATCTAGAGGGTTTTGCCTGCTTGTGGGAGCAATACCTACACAGTCAAGCAGTTTCTGGGCCACTCCTCATTCATGCAAGTGAAACATGTAAAATACTTTTTTTTTAAATTCGCATATTTTTCTCGGCGAAATAGTTAAGCGGAAATAAGAACGTTTGTCCGACGTCATTTCCAGACATGTATGATAAGTTGGCAGGAGCGAGATTCGAACTCGCGCCACCGAAGTGACTGGTGCCTAAAACCAGCGCCTTAGACCGCTCGGCCATCCTGCCTGCTTTTTAAGATATAAAATGCCGTGCCAAGAAAGTCCATGGAAACCAAAAAGTAGCTTATGCTGACGTTAGCGGAAATGTTTTGACAAGTTAACCTTGAATTTTAAAACGCCGTAAATCATTGCTTGTGAGTAAAATGTTGGAAATTATGAAATCATCCAGAAATATGTTGAACATGGACCGTAAGGACGTTTCATCCAGGACTATCGTTCTCAACAAGCTGTAAATCGAAATCTCATGACGCTTAAACACTTCAGATCTGTGTCTCTAAAAATAGACGGAAGTTTAAGCAAAATCAAGTGGAACAAGCGCTAGTTTTCCCCAATGCAAGGAAGACTTGTTAATTATATTTTGGAAAATTCGCGTGTTTCTGGCGGCAAAGTATTTAAGCGTAAACGAGATCTTCTGTCCGACCACATTTCCAGACATGCAAGATAATATTCCCGGGTTTCTGGCGACGAAGAATTTAAGCGTGAACGAGATCTTCTGTCCGACGACATTTCCAGACATGCAAGATAAGATGACAGGAGCGAAATTCGAACTCGCGCCACCGAAGTGACTGGTGCCTTAAACCAGAGCCTTAGACTGCTCGTTCATCCTGCCCGCCTTTTCAAATACATAATGTGGACGAGCGTGCTGATAATAACGTATTTCCGCGTATTTAAGCACTAGATGACAAACATGAGTAACCGAAATTTATGAAAAATTCGAATAAGTAAGTGACACAAAATGATACGTTGATGCCCAACCAGATCTACACATTCCACTGCAAGTGTATTTTTCGGGTAACTTTTCAGCAATCTAGAGGGTTTTGCCTGTTTTTGGGTGGAATACCTGCACAGTCAAGCAGTTTTAGCGTCCCGTCGTTCATGCAAGCGAAACTTGTAAAATAAATTTTTTAAAAATTCCCGTATTTCTCTCGGCGAAATAGTTAAGCGGAAATAAGAAGGTTTGTCCAACATCATTTGCAGACATGTATGATAAATTGACAGGAGCGAGATTAGAACTCGCGCCACCGAAGTGACTGGTGCCTAAAACCAGCCCCTTAGACCTCTCGGCCATCCTGCCTGCTTTTTAAGATATAAAATGCCGTGCCAAGAAAATACAGGGAAACCAAAAAGTATCTTATGCTGACTTTAGCAGAAATGTTTTTGCTCTAACCAATTATCCTAAGATCCGAAGTCCTAAAACCATCCGCTGACAAGTGAACTTTGAATATAAAAACGCCGTAAATTATTGCTTGTGGGTAAAATGTTAGAAATTATGAAATTATACAGAGATATGTTGAACATGACTGTAAGGATATTTCATCCGGGCCATCGTTCTCAACAAGTTGTAAATCGCAATCTCATGACGCTTAAACACTTCAGATCGGTGTCTCTAAAATTAGACGGAAGTTTCAGCAAAATCAAGTGGAACAAGCTCTACTTTTCCCCAATGCGAGGAAGACTTGTTAATTATATTTTGAAAAATTCGCGTGTTTCTGGCGGCAAAGTATTTAAGCGTAAACGAGATCTTCTGTCCGACGACATTTCCAGACATGCAAGATAAGATTCCCGGGTTTCTGGCGACGAAGTATTTAAGCGTGAACGAGATCTTCTGTCCGACGACATTTCCAGACATGCAAGATAAGATGACAGGAGCGAAATTCGAACTCGCGCCACCGAAGTGACTGGTGCCTTAAACCAGCGCCTTAGACTGCTCGTTCATCCTGCCCGCCTTTTCAAATACATAATGTGGACGAGCGTGCTGATAATATCGTATTTCCGCGTATTTAAGCACTAGATGACAAACATGAGTAACCGGAATTTCTGAAAAATCGAATTAGTAAGTGACACAAAATGATACGTTGATGCCCAACCAGATCTACACATTCCACTGCAAGTGTATTTTTCGGGTGACTTTTCAGCAATCTAGAGGGTTTTGCCTGTTTTTGGGTGGAATACCTGCACAGACAAGCAGTTTTAGCGCTCCCGTCGTTCATGCAAGCGAAACTTGTAAAATACTTTTTTTAAAAATTCCCGTATTTCTCTCGGCGAAATAGTTAAGCGGAAATAAGAACGTTTGTCCAACATCATTTTCAGACATGTATGATAAATTGACAAGAGCGAGATTAGAACTCGCGCCACCGAAGTGACTGGTGCCTAAAACCAGCCCCTTAGACCTCTCGGCCATCCTGCCTGCTTTTTAAGATATAAAATGCCGTGCCCAGAAAATACAGGGAAACGAAAAAGTATCTTATGCTGACTTTAGCAGAAATGTATTTGCTCTAACCAATTATCCTAAGATCCGAAGTCCTAAACCATCCGCTGACAAGTGAACTTTGAATATAAAACGCGCCGTAAATTATTGCTTGTGGGTAAAATGTTAGAAATTATGAAATTATACAGAGATATGTTGAACATGACTGTAAGGATATTTCATCCGGGCCATCGTTCTCAACAAGTTGTAAATCGCAATCTCATGACGCTTAAACACTTCAGATCGGTGTCTCTAAAAATAGACGGAAGTTTAAGCAAAATCAAGTGGAACAAACGCTACTTTTCCCCAGTCCGAGGAAGACTTGTTAATTATATTTTGAAAATTCGCGGGTTTCTGGCGACGAAGTATTTAAGCGTAAACGAGATCTTCTATCCGACGACATTTCCAGACATGCAAGATAAGATGACAGGAGCGAGATTTGAACTCGCGCCACCGAAGTGACTGGTGCCTTAAACCAGCGCCTTTAGACTGCGCGTTCATCCTGCCCGCCTTTTCAAAATACATAATGTGGACGAGCGTGCTGATAATGTCGTATTTCCGCGTATTTAAGCACTAGATGACAAACATGAGTAACCGAAATTTATGAAAAATTCAAATAAGTAAGTGACAAAATGATACGTTGATGCCCAACCAGATCTACACATTCCACTGCAAGTGTATTTTTCGGGTGACTTTCCAGCAATCTAGAGGTTTTGCCTGTTTGGGTGGAATACCTGCACAGTCAAGCAGTTTCAGCGCTCCCGTCATTCATGCAAGCGAAACTTG